>JAQGBQ010000801.1:0-16235 GCA_034698485.1 Vertagopus arboreus
ACTTTTATTTAAATCTATTTCACATGGTTACTTGGGGTCATTTCTATTCTGGAATTCTCAAGCCCCAAAGATTCCGAGCTGTCACTCACAGTCAGAATCAGAAGCTGTCTCACAATCCATTAAACTATATTATTAAGAACACACTATCTACAACAATGTTGAATATGTGAAAAAGACTCGTATAAAAAACTAGGAAAGCCCATCTGGGATCATATGAGATTATATGACCAAGGAGAGCAAAAATCTTTCAAAACTTTAAAAAAGACCGGATGGATTTTTTTACACTCATCTTTGCTTGGTTTTAAAAAACTGTTAAAAAAGCAGAGAGCATCATTTTCTTATGTTGTGTTGGACAATCGACCATCGACATATGATTCCATCTGTGACTACCACAAAATTGGTCTCTCGAACTCTATTACAATACCACTCTCCCTTCGTCCTATTCTTCTTATTCATAATAATTTTAAAAAACACTCAAATTCTCAGCTTTCTTACTTTTCCCCCTAAAAAACCAAACAAAATACGTTCAATATCTTTAAACAACAAATGAGTTCAACAAGTACAATGTATTATTATTTGGACGTGAGCATGTCCACCACACCTGCTTCCTTATAACTTCTTTTTCCGACTAAAATGAACGGTAAAAACCACATTTAATAACATCAAGATTCTACCTTTGGATTCTGAGTGCCTTAAAAAAAGTTTAAAATGCTTTAAAAGAATCTACAAAGGACTAATAGGAAACTGAACATTGAGGAGAGTGAAACTTAAGATTCATCCATCCGTCCATCCATGAGGCGATACTATATGGATGGACGATTGTTGTTTCGAAGTAACTTAAACCGTACCTTCGGCAATCAATCAATAAGTTTGCAGGAGTGATGGTTCAAGAGATGTCCAATGATGAGTAGTTAAAAGATTTTGACCTGGCTTAAGGGAATTTATTTCTATTCAAGATTGCAGTCAAAAGAGATGCTTTAAATTGTTATTTACAAAAGATCCATTATCATCATAAATAGGTAGGACTTTAATAAGATCAAAAAGACCTATAGCTTCAACAGTGGTTGTCAATTATTACAAATATATTTAACGTCAAATCACATCATCATCATGTGTTTTTTTTTGCCAAAAATTTAGATTTTAAATCTCTTATGACTTTCTCGTATACATTTTGAATCATAATTAGAAATGATAATTCTAGAAAATTACTAATACATTATAGGCGGGCCCTGATTCTCCTTTCTTATTTTCATGGCTTGATTAGCTAAAACAAGTTCTGCCCATCCCAATCGATTCCTAAACACACCTTTGTTAGAAAAGAATACGTAAAATTCGCGAATGATACGCTGGGATGGAGATGATAGAAGATGAGACTAAAAGCGTACAAATTAATATTGGTCATGGTATCCGTTTTATGGTAGCTCCTTCCTTATTTTTGATTCGTGTGAAAATATGATGGGCATTTCTTCTACCTTATAGTATCTATTTTCAGAATGGATGACGTTTAAATGGGGTGCTTGTAGGTCAACACTCGAAAGCATAAAAATGAAAATTTGATTGATAGATTTCTAACTTAATCGAACACGAAGAAAGAACGGCTCTTGAAACTTTTTCAAGCTGCTAATCCAACAATAAAGAAAACGAAACGGAGATGTTCAATAATATAATTGAGTGCAGCAGCTACCTATTAATGTTTAGAAGAACGTACAGAATCGTCCCAATGAACATCTGCAACATCCAATTTTAAAAAAAAGTTTTTCTAACGGTATCAATTGGACAAAAAATTATCGAGAATTTGAAATTGGCCATTATCATATCACATAATTTTGAACAGAAATGAAATTTTTAAATCATGTTTTTTATGTTTTACATGCCGGGACGGGATTATACTTTGTTAATTGAACCTGTACCTTTGAAAGCATTTGAAGGTTGAATGAATAAAATGAATTATAAAGTGAATGTAAATTGGATTGATTGTATATAGTTGCCATATGGCCAATCAATTAGCCTCGGACACCCTGACCCACCTTTATTCCATCCAATTAATAACTTCCCTACCTCTACACTCATCTTCTGGAGGCTACTGGAGTCCTTGGACTTGAACCCCGGTCGTTTGATGTGATATGATCATTTCATTGTATTTATGTACAACTAAAAATAATCCCATGTGCTTTTTTGAGTTCCTTATTTCATTCACCTCGAGTATAAAAAACCGGGCTTGATGAGATGATTTTCTGATGGCTATCTATCCAGCAGTAGTAAATAGCATCCAGCATTATATAATTCATCTCCGAATTTCCAAGCCAGATGGTCTATCCATTATTTCCCTATTCATTTATGTATATCCAAACATATATAAATAGGCTTAAAGTCACTCCTGAAATATGGTCAGACTCTTTACAGAGAAAAAGCTACTACTTTAGTTTGTAGACACAAGTTTGTTCTCGTATATTTATGTATTTACTATAAACTATACTAGGACGATTCTGATGTAATAAAAGCCTGGGTGATTTTTTTGCTTCTGCTTTGCCTTCTTGAAGTAGTACGTTGAAACGGTTGTTGTCGTTAAACAGGCCTTTTGGGAGCTGTGAAGGGTCAGTGGGGTCAACCAAACTCTGATTTTCCCATGCCCATATTGCATTCATCTTCATCGTAGTCTTGAAGCATACGATATTACTACTACAAATACAAGAAACAAGTGAGACAAGATCTTGGTCTAAATGTACATAATCTCCATCTCCTCACACTTAACTCAATTGTCGTACGCTTATATGTAGACGAGAAAAATAGGCAAAACGTGTGACATTTTTATGACGAGTTAATCTTCTCCTTAAACCGCTATTTTGTGGTTTTAAGTATCTACTACTATTATTATTACTACAGTCCTCTTCTTCTTGGTTCCCACTTGGCCCATTATCATGCTGCAAAAAAATGAATCTCAAATTTTTATTTTAGAGAAATATATGAGATTTCTGAGGAAACCTTCGGGTGGTGTTTTAACGTTTAATTTCTAGAATTAGTCGGATGAGGTAAATTGTTTATTGAAAAAATATTCTGGTTTTAAAAAAATGATTAAAAAACAATTACTCAGTCCTAATCACGAATAGCTTAATTAACTCTTCTCTTTGAATACATTTTTGAAAAATATTAGGGACATTCATTTAAAAATACTTGGAAACGAGTTGAGAGAAAACCACTTAGAGCATAATATATAGAAACATGGCAGGAGTTAATAGCCCTAAGGACTTCCGCAGTATTCAAAGTTATCTTTTATGAATTACAAGAAACGGAAGAAGAGTCCCTGATCTTATCATTTTATTTTGTTTCAATCTTCTTCTCCCAACTTGCTTGTAGTAATGAGTAGGTAATTTTGAAATATATTTGTGAAGTATATAAACAAGTAGAGATTATTATAGTGTGTGTTTATATGGAATGGAACTAGCTATATAGATAATATGTTTCCAATGATGTACAATAATTTACAGGTTGGGTAAGTTTTAGAGGAAGGGAAAAGTTTTTCTAAATGAACGGCTATAAGAACTCTTGAAAAAACATTTTACGACACTTCCCAAAAAACAACTCGGAATAGTTTTGTCCATCAACTCACCTGAGGAAATGGATAATTAATATCCCGTTAACTCTGCTTACTATTACGTATACATTATTGTATAAACGTACTCATTCTCATTCATTCAAAGTCCACCTTTATCAGTACTTCAGTCAAATGATTTTTCTCCAAATGTTTACGTTTACACTTATTGCTTATTTATGAACTCCATCCCATCGTCATATAATTTTTCTCAAAAACTCATATTATTCATAACACAATTTAATGTTGAATTGAATTTTTTTGTATTATTCATGGAATTACAAACCCAAACTGCGATGCTTTGACAAATTTTAAGTAATCTAATCTCTAGTTCATTCCCAGAACCCAAAATGACATACCGGATTTAGTGCTAAACAAGTTTAAAACTTTGCAAATTAAAGACTGATAAAAATAGCAAATTGTGCTTTACCTTTTGTATTCGGCTCTGTAGCCTCTAATCTTAAGCGTATCTTATATTTATAGTTGATAAAATAGAATTAGGACTCACCCAAAAGTCAAATAATGCAGAGTATTTATTCTAGAAGACAGTGCCCTTCCTGTCCTTTCCATCACAACATTCTTTGAAATGACAAAAAGGGGCAAGTCAAATTGTGAACGGTCTTCCTTTGAAAAAATGCAATCAAATTATATCTCGTGTTTGTATCTCGCCCCTGTCCATCCGGTCTTGTCTTTGACAATTTTAAAATTGACCCTAATGGCCATTAACATACTTTCTTTGTGACATTTATGAGAATTCCACATACAGGACTGCACTTGCTTTGTAATAATATGGGAACAATGATGTTATGATTGTTTATTATGAAGATTCTTGACTCTGTACATTTTATCAATTGACACATCAATATCTTACAACTCTGGCGTTCTTAGCCCTTACTTCTTCATTATATTTCTATACAGAGAACAGGGTGACATGTCAATTTAGTAGAAGAATCAAAAAGTCAAAAGAAATATTCTTCTTGTCCTTTAAAAAACATTTGGTTACTTTTGTACTTTTCGTGACAACGGAGTCTTGTGTTATATGTTTTCTGTGTGTATATTCTTAGGTGATGAGATGATTCTGGTCAGACTTGGTAGTAGACGGACCACAGACCGCGACTTTCCCATCGTAACAATCATCATTTGTAAAGTTCAAGAGTTCTTTAAATCCCGCATTTGCTTTTGACAATTGCCAATTCAAAAAAAACAAAAGCTGCCAAAAATGTATTTCAGTTTTTCAAAACATGCAATCCAAATTTGACATAACTTTTTTCTTGTTTAAATCTACAGCAATTCAGTTGTACTCATTCAAAGAAAATTATCATATTTCCTAAATGCTGCAAAATTCAAGCTCTTGTCGCCAGTTTGCTTGATGAACCAGGAAATAATATTATTATTCAGAGGGTTGCAGATTTGAATGCATTTTTTGTAGTATTCTTGTTTTTTAGCTGCATTTTTTTTGCTGATGAATCCGTATGAAAATGGTGAAGGTAAACGGAGGTTTTGAATTTTTGGTTTTATTATCTTAAATAAATTAAACCGAGTTGGATTGCATGTGAAGAAAAAGAGAGTAGTGAGATAGTAGAGTAATGTTCCAATGTTTTAAAAAAGTTCCTTCCGTTTTGACAAAAAACTCATAAGATTCATTCCCCCCTTTGTATTACTTGGATCTGAACATCTTTTAAGTTTGACAAAGTCAGTCTGACCAAACTGAAGCATTTGCATTTGCATGGGGATGTCCCTTCAAGTATATAGAATTTGGGGGTCGTTCATCCAAAATTCAAAATAAATATCGACAATTCTATATGTAATCGAGATACTTTGCATGAAATTCATTGAATTCATTGCGATATTATTTATCTTATCAAAATCCATGATTGACCCCGTGTGTTTTTTTCGGTTCAAGATCATCTCCGTCCTGTCCTAAAAATACCCGGGTTCTTCTATATGTTTCTCAATTCTCACTATATATTTTAACCCTTTCGGTCCATTTTTTGTCTCCGTTTCCTCTCTTCATTTAAATTAGAGACGAACACATGCGACCAACTAAGCAAAAGGGTTGGCCAAATCTCATCATTCTTTTTTAACACAAGTTTTTTAAAAACGATTTTTTGTCTCTTTACATACTCTTTCCTTCTGGACCACAAAAAAGGCTCAACTTACTAAGCTAGTACCTACATTTTAGTACGTACAGACTGCTAACCCGGGTGATTTCTTGGATTCGGTTGGTGAAGAATCTTCTAGAAATGCAAATGCTTTCAAATGTAAATACCCCATGTCCAATACCTCCCCAAACTTTTTCATAAAGAGCTTGTATACTTTGCGTCAATGTTTTAATTATAACCGTCCAATTGGTATTATCAAATCTGAGGCTTTCTCTGTAAACCTTAATTCGATCCGAATTGAAAACCTGATTATTTTTCTTAGAACGACATTTAAAACAGAGTGGCTTGGAGATTTTGTCTTATGCATATTCCCATCATCAACCAAGATTAATGAGTTTTCAAAAATGTCGATGAAAAAAGGAGTGAAGAAAAACGGCCAATACTTTAAGAAGACTGGTTATAAAAAGAATCGATGTATTTATTTTTCGCAATCAGGATGAAAATGCTTATTGGCTACGGTGATAAATCCCTTGGAAATGATCAGTACTGCAAATATTCATGGGAAAACTGATTCCGTCCAATCTACCGTTGTTGTTACAAATTCTAAAGAGAGTTTTTAAGACATTTAGGAAGAATCGAAGGAAAGCTCTCATATGTATAACAATGATATTAGATCATGTTTTTTATACCACTACTACCGATTCTTTCTCCTCGGTTGACTGAGATTTTTCCAATAATGATCAACCAGGTTTTTTTAAAGGAATTGTTGAAACTTATAAAAAAGAGACTAGGGTGGGAACTACTTTATAAACTTAGTGCAATTTGACCATCGGACAAAAAATCAAGTTTTTTAAAAGAATTTTCTCTCGATTCACAATTCAATGGGATGATAAGAATATGTACAAAATACGTGTGGGTTTTATTTTTCCTCCGATCATCGTACTATTGATTGATCTACAAGCCAGTGTGGGAATCTTTTGGACTTTCGACGACGGCTTTATTATTTCCTCTATAAAAAAGTAACTTGTCAATTCTGAAATCCAAATACTACTATTTTATTCTGCGCAAATTTTTAACAGATTTCTACATATGTTGAAAACAACGAATTTTTACACCACAAGAACATTTATAAGCCGTTTTAAAGAAACCTGCTTCTGCCATTAGTCCATTTAAGGGTACAAAGTGTATAGGAATACATGATTATTATTAAATGAATATGGCTTCTAGCGTTATTTGTAATTTCTTAAAGCAAGCAAAAAAGAAAAGTTAAATGAATGAATGTGCACCTGAAAGAAACTATTAATTATATGCAATACTATGGCTTGTAAGGAACGAAGAAAGGGGCTTGTCCACCTTTTCAGTTTTTGCCTTCCACTTTACATACGACTTGATGATTATTATGTTGATGCTTCTGCTGATGATGACTGACTTCCATCTTAATTTGTATATGAATGGAATGAATGGAAGTTACAATTCTATTCTGTTTTTTATGTAAAACCCTCATTGAATGTGAATGGAGAGTTTGTCGGAGAGTGAATGTCCATTCAGTCTAATTTATTCAACAAAACTCGGCTCAACTTCTTTAATAATCGTCTCTCTCGCTTAAACATTTTAATGTACAAACTGCCCCTTTGAATATTTTTTTCTTCTGAACAAGACGATGGTGAATGTCGAGTCCTTTTAGAATTTTGCATTTGAAATCTCTCCTTATAGTTATGTAAGTATTTAGGTAGGCTCCACAACAGTCATTTAGGAGCATTTACAAAGAAAGAGGGTTTTGAGACCCAAAATTATCCTCGAAAGATGAAGTACAATAATCATAATAATAATAAAGATAACCAGCATGGCTAACAATGGCATGGGGATAATAAAAGGTGGTCAGAGATAATAAAAACACTCTTGGGTTTTGCATCATAATGGCAAATTTCAAAATTAGATGAACGCTTTTACCTCCCCTGGCCTTCAGTTCTTTCGTTCATATATGTAAACTTGTGTATTGTCAGGTAAATATTTTAGACTTGGTCAGACTCCATTAATGTTACTAGTTAAGTCTGCTATATCAAAATCTGCCAAAATCTATAACATTTAACCTGGGAAATTAGAACATGTAACCCATTAATATTACATTTTTGGGTATATTCTTTATAAAGCACCTTCATCGCTTTTTCAATTGGTAACTTCCTTTTTAAATCCACCAGCTAATTTCTAAAAATGTTTGGTTGATTTTTAATTCAATCACTGAAGAGTACAATTGAAAGAAGGATTGAGATAAAGGATTTCTAAAAAGTGTAAATAGCCAGATCTCCATCCTAACCTAATGATAAAATAGACCGGATTGAGAGAGAAAGAAGAAGGGACACTTGAACAAAAGTTGGTTACATTTTAGATTACAGCCTCTTCTTGACATGGATTCATTGACTTCTTTGAAACTACAGAGAGAGAGACTTTAAGAGGTGATGATGAATTTCCTTAATGAATTGTTATTTGTTATTGTAGATGTTGGTGCGGATGTAGGTATTTGTACTTTTTGGTTGCTTCAAACAGCTAGATAATCGAGTTAGAAACCACTGAGACCTAAAAAGCAGCAAGAGACTTGGGCTGGTCGACAGGTGCTAACAAAATCGCACCTCCTATGATGACTTCTCCTGCCTCTATAAATATAATTCAGCCTATTTTAGAGTCTTAGTAGTTTGCCTAACTACAGATAAATAAGAGATGAGAGAGAGAGGAAAGATGACAATGGAATTTTTGGGACAATCAACAATCAAAATTGAATTATAAAGTGGTAAAAGAAATGTACAAGGGCTTTCTTAATTGTTTCCTAAAATGACAGACCACAGAATGATAAGAGTATAAGAGAGACTTACAACAAGTTGAGAAATAATTTCCTTCGCTCTATCAAAAAAGAGAGAGAAAAAGGATTTTTATTGTAAAAACATAACATAAACATTTATAATAAAGCTTCTAGCTGCCCAGTAGGGCATTCTTATAGATTCTTCTTTGAGTCTCTAGGGTTGGGACAATTGAAAGGAAACTTTACTTGGTTTTTGGAAAGAGACTCAAGTATTATGTCTTGAGGAGAATTATCTAATTGTTTGGTAACTTTTTTCAGAGGAGAAGCAATAGGGGATGAATTTGTTTGTCTTGAGTGTTTTAATGATACAAATTAATCTACTGGGCGGTGGTCTCTTTGTAGCTCTTTGTACATTCTACTATACTCTCATTTTTGTTTTGAGATGGAAAAGTGAGAAAGTTTTTTGGATTAGGATGAGATTGAAGGAAGACTCAGTAAGAGATATCAATTGCATTGAAGGATTAATTAATTGTTTCGTCAATACTTGTTGAGTGAGACCCTGTGGTACTGTCTGCTGTAACTTCTTTGTTTGTGATGCAGCAATAGCTTCTGACGATTTCAAAAGGCTACTGGGCTTTTCGAAATGTTAAATTTTCTCTGTCCATCTGTTCTTTTAGGTTTTGTTACTTAAAACAGATTTCAACATTTTGGAAAATTTCTCTTCTGGGGATGATCAGCTAGATCTAGAATTTGGGCCAGAACTTTAAAACGCTTTATATGTAATTATATTAAAGCGTCATGACTTGTCTTTTATCAAACATTAATCTTCGCAGCATCAGTTGCCCATTTATTTTATTTTTTAAACATTAACTGACTTACTGATTGGTCAAAAGTAAACAAATAAATTCAAGAAATACGGATGACATTTTTTTTTTACAAAACCAATCTAAGTGAACATTTTAAAAACTGATCTTAGGCTATGGCTTTCTAAACAAATCGATTTGGAATGTCTGAGTCTTTGACCACTAAAGGCCAGACTTGGAAAGGTTAAGTGTCGTTCACCATAATTGTTCACTTCCCCTGATGAGTGTAAGGATTTTTGTGAGAAACTAGCCTTCTCTAAGCGTGTAATCTTAAGAAACTGCTGACACATCGTTCATGCATTCCTCATACAAAACATATAGAACCAAACCAAAAAGTCACTGACTGACACCCATACACTTTCAAAGTTTCAAACTTTTCGACGTTTTAAACCCAAGATCCTCTTCTTAGAAGGAATAAGAGCACAATGCCACAACAGGAATGAGAATCCTGACTATCCCCGCTTGAGTAGAGTGACCTTAGACCAGTTTAACAGGAATTAACCATTCATTTATAGAAACTAATAACAATTACAATATTGTTCAATTCATTCATGTAATCTAGATCTGTAATAATATATCAGAGCATCGACACTTGTACTTGTAGTTTGTATCTAGTCCAGGACATTTAGAAAAATACTTATTCTGTTCAACTTGAACATTGGCCATAGTCTAGTATTTAAGAAATGAGATGGCTAGCTCGGATAAATTTCAAAGTTTTAAAGTTTAAACTAATGAGACAATAGAAAAGAGACCAAAGGAGATTTCATAAAGGACATTTTGGTTCTTCTTACTACTGGCGCTGTTGATGGATGAGAAAGGATAAATCTTCATTATGCAAGTTCATGAGAGCGTGTAGTTTTTTCAAACTCAGAGTTACGTTTTTTAAAAGAAAAAAAGAGATTCAATTTCATTGTCTTCTCTATCATCACTGCTATTTTATTTTTCAAGTATAAACACACATAGACTAAAATAACTACAGATGATTATGTGCAAAATTTAGGTCCGAAAGATAGAAAAAACTGTGTAGATCTAGATCTAGACTGAAAGGAATAAGTTGTATGAATATTTATCAGATTCGATCGGCCGAATTTAAATAAGTCCAAAAGATCTTGGTTTTTAGGTCAATGCTTTCCACTATCCGTAAATGTATGACCACGATTGAACGAGAGTGAGAGGATTTTTATCATGGGTAAAAGGCGAGAAATTAAGCCTTCGTAAAAAGGTTCATTCATAAAATAAGTGAATGACAGTTTTGCATGTATTGTCTACATGACAGTTTGCGGATTTTGTGACAAAAGTTAGGAGCAGCCCCGTGTAATATATTATGAGGCTATAGGAGATGAAGGAAAGTCTAGTAAGAGAATGGAATAGGGTCGACTAATTGATCCGAATTGAATTGTCTCTTGTGAGTGAAAGAATGAATATTAGGGATTAGAAGGGAGAGCCATCACATGTGTTAAGTTTTATGGTCGAGACGATCCCTGTGATTGGACATCGTTGGGATAAATGGGCCATAATTCTAGTTTCTAGGTGACAGTGGGATTATTAAGGACAGTGGCTCAATTAACAAGGACTGCTTGGTGACACTCTCCTCCTGCTCCACTACTTTCTTTTCATCCCAAAAATGGAACATAAAACACTCTGGACTTTTTTCTCTCAATCTCCATCTCGGACATCAAACGATCAAACACACTAAAACCACTAAAAACAGGACCATTAGCCAGCATTTTTGCTTCCAGTCTATATAGGATGGATATGTATATAGGACCGAGAAGGCTGTTCAGATTCCATAAAAAGTTGGAATGGACACAACCATAAAGTCACATAGGGTCTTATGGATGATTTGCGGTTTTTACTACAAGATTCCTTCTTCTTTTCAATCCTCTTCTGTCAATGATGCCTTCGACACATTCCGACACAAAACTCTGAAGACAATGTAGAACAACTTTAGTTTTCTCTTGAGTTAAATTCTTTTCTATCTGCTATAAGAATGAGGGCATCATATTCAAAATGATGATGAACAAGAAAATTAAAGGATTTGCATCTCATATTCATGTACAATTCAAGGGTTTTTCTCAAGTTAAACATTAGAGATGAAAAGAGCTTGTAAATAAAAAAACGTAGCTTTCAACCTCAAAAAAACCATGTCGAATTTGAAGGGAAATGAAGCATCTTATGGGTGATTGTAAATGGTCATCGTGACCAGAGCCGTCATCCTCTGAAATATCTGTGGGAGCAAAACTCAAACAAATAGTGTGAATATATTATCCTCTCCATTTTAAGGATAATTTCCCAAAATTACCGTTTTTAACACTGGCTTGTTATATGTGCAATGGGCTGAGCAATGCAATGCTTGAGGTGATCACCCATCAGGGCATCATCATAATAATAATTTTGAAACATTTGGTAGCAGTGGTGTTGTTGGACAGAGATAAATAATAGAGGAGAAAAGTGCAAGAAGGATATTATAAACAAGTAACAGTAAATAAAAAGACAGCCTCCCTCGAGGAACATGAGATGAACTTTACATTTTTCTTAACTCATAAGCCAACAATAGAGTAACAATGAGTACAACAATGCTCTCTGATATCCTCCGGTCGTGATGGTGTGTGACACTTAAACATTTTACTATTTGACTCCTTCAATTTAAAATCCACGTACACAGACAGCTTTAATTAGTCCTTCTCTCAACTTTGGGATAAAAGAAAACAGTTTTACTTGAAAAATCTTTGGACCAAATTTTTGACCATGGTGGTCACACCTCAAAATATTAGCATGTCCATACTCCATTAGTCATTTCCCCAGCCGTCCATTGTTGATGTTAATCCACGAGATGATCCGTGGATGAACTGAATTAGTTCCGGCGACGCGGTTAGCAAAATTGGACACTTGACAATTTTTTTTCTGCATCAAGATTATTATTATGTATACATGGCGAATTAAATATGATAAAAATCCAAAGGGATTTGTACCCATTAGTTAGTGTTGAGTTTATTATTGAGGAGATTCTCAGTGGTGAGTCTCAACAGTTAGTTACAAGTTGTTCGTAATTCATTTGACTAAGAGATTGCATGTTAAAAAGAGCCATGGGGTATCTCACGACTTACAAGATGAGAAGGTGCTTCTGGTCCATGTTGATCATTAAAGATATGTTGACTCCTGAACAGCACAATACAACATGCCCACTACAGTTTTACAGTTTACTTCAAAGACTTCAAACAGTACGAGTACAGAGGGCTATTATCATATCATTACTTGGCATTACTTTACAGCAGGATTTGCTCGCCTTGTGGTTTGTCTTTCGTTTCTCTAATCTTGAGAAAGTTACACTCTGACTTTGCTCTCCGTATTGTCCATATAAATCTAGTTGTTGCAATCTGTTTTTTACCCCATCACTTTTTACCCCTTTCGGAGTGTTAACATGTGGCGGACACTCACCAGGGTGTCCATCATATTGTACACATTATGCGTCTTCTTCTTGATCTTTTTATGCCGAGATTCTCTCCAGATCTAGATTTTTGTAAAATTTTTGTTGTTTTGCATAGGTCAGCTTTTTTAAACAGAATTCTCTTAAATTTGTAGTCAAATCCTATTGAGGGGTCTGAAAAGCTGTAAATAAAAGCAATGAAGCGAAGGTGTGTTTAAATGGCAATAATAGATGACTTGAAACTCAAATGGACTCAATCAACTATGAATTTGCTTGCATTGTAAATTCTTACTCGCAACGTTGGCTTTTAAAGTTTTTAAAAACTTGCATTGAAATAGAGTAAACGGGGTAAACCATGTCGAAAAGGAGGATTTCATCTGCTCGTCGGTTGCTAATTGAGCCTATGAATCTACTATGCAACTGTCTCTGGCTATTATTATAACCATGTTTCCTTGTAACTACTTTGTACTGGATTGGGCTTGGGCTTGAATATAAGATCTTTACTAAGGATGAGTTCGTCATTCTGTGATCTGTGAAGAGAAAATTTCTGATTGTGTTTTTTATGCTACATAGATTTCGTACAAAAGGGAGGGGATTTTTACACTCAAATCAACTCCAATTTTAAATGCCGGTGAGACTTAAAGTCTTTTGGACTCTGACTTCCTTCCGCCTTTTCCTCTGCATATTTTAAGAGCTCTTTCATTAACCAAAATAGCTGTCCTTTCATCTTTCACTACTTGAGAGTCCAGGGCAAGGACCATTTCATTCCTTTTGTCCGAATTCATTTGAGTCCGTCCACCCTTCTGGACATTTTGTTCAATTCGATCCCAATTTTAATAAATGTTAAGTTAATGATGATTATAACAGTATTCTTTTTTTTACTACAGCATTTTTCTTACCATTGATATATTATCTGTAATGATCAAAGCAACTGATCGGTTGAAACCACCGTGATAATCTTCTTTTAAAATGCAGCAACGCATTGTCATGTATTATAGCATCTCGTTCAAGTGTATATTTGATATTATAAAATCGAACGCAAAGGCTGGATTGACATGACGGCGCTGTTCTGGTCAGTTAGCTAAAACAGGTTGGCAGGTGTATCAGTAAACCACAGAAGCGACTCTCTCTCTCTCTTCTACAATATCCAATGCTATATTACAAACTCACATTGTCATCAAGTCTATTATTGTGTATCAGGCATATCTAATCGCTTCGAGATTTTTTAGTAAAAAAAATCCAAATTTAAAATAACTCTACAACTCATAACAACTTGTGTAAATGGGCTAGCTATTTAGCATAGTAGACAGAGAGATGCTGCCAAATATTAGCAGAATTCTAGCCAGTTAGTGAAAAAGTGTGTAGCTTATTACCTTTGTAAATGTCTTGTAATAATAAAAATAGTAATAATAATATGTCTGCAGAGGGTTGCAGTGTTTTATAAGACAAGCTTCTGTTGGAAATGGATGGATGACCAAGTTGTTGAGAATATTTCTGGCTGAGTTGACAAAGTGACAATCGATTAAGGAACGAGGATCTGCCATCCATAAAGAAGAATCAACGCCCTTTCATCTTATCCCAAAAATCAAATGTAAAAAATTACAATGGACATCTTGAGCCAAGGAGTAAAAAGGCACGCTTCCTATCCTCCCTTTGCTTCCTTTAATCCATTTCATACTATATCTAGACGAAGAAGGAAGACTCGTTTTATTATAGCCTGTATATATTGTGTTAAACCTGTACTATCGTAGATCGTTTATTGTCAAGCTGCATCTAAATTACGAGATCTCAAAGCTTAACTATAAACTAAGACTTTTGGTTCTGGATACAATAAACCGAAGCAAAATAGGCAAAACCACAGAAGAAGAAAGCACAAGACCACAAAAATTGGATAAAAAACGTATTTTTTTCGCTCCAAGAACGGCAGCGGATATCAGTCCGCCTGTCTCAAAACAAGTTGCAGGTAAGGAGGACCAAAGATAGTTAATTATAGTCGGTTGGACAGGATGGTTGAATAGATGGACAAGAGCATGATATGTTTTCAAGTTCAGATGGTTTTAGACTTTGTTGAATATACTTTAATTTACCCTCGTTCTATGGAAATGGTGATGGTCATGGTCTTTTGGGCTAGCAAAGAAGAAGAAGACAAGCCGAATTATTATTTCTGAATCGGAAGTAAAGGACAGGTGAACTTTACGAGTAGTTTGTAGTGGAACTCACAATCAGAATCATAAAGTATAGTAAGTAGCAGGGGTGGCAATAACCTTCCTTACTATGTATAGCTGTCTGCATCTTAGATTCATCTATTTTTGGGTAGTAATGATTTCCAAGGATTTTTATTCAAGTTTTGAATGTTAAAGTTGGACACACAATGTTTACCGTTCGACCTTTAACAGATGCTCTTGAACTCCAGCTTTTCTCTGCATCTGGCATTATAAAAGAAATCATTCATTCAAAGAAATCTTAATAGTATATTCCACAAGTTTATTTTAAATTCTACGAATCTAGAGATCCAAAATCTATCAGAATTCGCAAATGGAGATAAAAGAGTTTGATAGAATGTAGAATTGGCGTGCAGTTTCTAAACCAATGTAAACTCTGCCAGGAAATAAAGGATGAGATTGGCTGTTGAATAAAATAGGAATAAAGAATTTTAAAAGGATTTAATGAATGTAGGCGGTGTAGGGAGATGATCAAACAAGTGGTCAGTCAAACTATTCCCTGTAAGAGGTTGGTCATCATCATCATCAACACTATATGGCTTTAAACGCTTTAGAGCGTTCGTAGAATGAAGTGCATGCCACACGATATTACATTGGAGGGGCTGGTCTATGGCAAACCACAAACTGCACGCCTTTTGTTACCAACAGTCTCTTCAACAATTCAACATTGACCATTCAATAAGAGAGATTAACACTTGCGATATTTACACATTTCTACTCCTGCTTAAATACCGTATTCAAAAAGGAAACGGTTATAGTAATATGTCTAGGGTTCAATACATCCAATACCTGTGGATGGTCCTTTGAGGGCTCTTGACCACAAAAACAAGTCCATTCTCTCAGCAGGAGACTTGGGGTACTTTGTCAATATATCCCGAGTGGACAAACAATAAATATTATAAAGGGACAGTAGAATGAAGACTCTAGGCATATCAGTATATGTACTTGTAGTTTGGAAATGAACGGAGGGTTATCTGATTGTGGAACAACATGTTGATATGTTTGTGTTGTTGTTTGAGGTCAGTTTTTAAAGATTTTTTTTTGTTCTGGAACAACGAAGGACATTGGATTGTTGGGGGTTGGACAATGCCTTTCCATTCATCTCCTATAGTGACCATCTTACAAGTCTCTTATTCATTTCTTGTGGTTTCGGCCTGTCCTCCAACCCATTCATCTTCATTTATAAAACAAATTGTTTACCAAGTACAACCCATGTGACAAATTTCGAGGTCATTTCT
>JAQGBQ010000802.1:0-16234 GCA_034698485.1 Vertagopus arboreus
AGTCAGTTAACCAGGGCTGTTTATGGGATGGAAAAAGGAGGGGTGGGGGGAATGTCGTCATCCATTAAAACCTTAAACCTTCTGTTTGTTATTTAACGCAAGAACAGCCCTGAAAGTACTAATTACAATCGATCTCAAAAACTTTAAAACATTCAATCTCCGAATACAAAAATAACTCCCAACTCTAAAAGCAAGCGGTCGTCTGCTTTTTCTAAATTTTGACATTAGTTTCATATCAGCTCTAGACCAATTAAAGTGCTTCCAAGACTTCAAAATGTTTATTCCATACGCATTCACCCTTCCAGCGAATTCCAAGCCTCCAACCCATATAGTTAGAAATCCGAACGTCCACATAAATAAAACGGCTGTCGTTGTCGGATCCAGTTCTTTCCATTTCGTGATTAAAGTGTAATTACAATAAAGGGTAATTTGACTTGTCATGGTTTGTATAGGAATTAGAAATGGTTCTACTACAAGATTCAAGTTTTTATGAACAATTTCTAAAGTTGCATACGCCAAAGGGAGATTCCTTACAGTTCTTAGGGAATTGACGGTTTTATAATGACGTTGATTGGACACAAACTCTTTGTAATGCATTGTATTAATAATGATGAGTGTATAAATCAATAAAAATATGATTGTCAGCATAAGATTGGAAACTACAGCAATCAGAAATAACATCCAGAAAAACCCTGATAGAAAATAAGAAACCGGATTGAATAAAAATTCAGGAAGAATTGACCAAAAATATGCTGGATTCTTAGGGAATACAAAATAATGCAGTGCCATCAACATTGGAGCTAGGATTGAGATCGGCATTAAGAATAACACAAATCTATCAAAGTACCAATTTAGCTTGGATTTATTTGGATCAATATGCAGTCGCCAAGTTCCTACATAAATTTGTTCAAAATACAATTTATTCATTAAAATTGAGATGAATAAAACATAAATTGTTTGCGTCACTTACGATCGAATTCCATGGCATAGTTAAATATTCCATTCATTACCACACTGAGATATCTAGGAGAGAACATCATTACAACAAAGAAAGGAGAAATAAATAGATTGCAGTAGAAAAGTCCAATGATAAAATGAATATCTCCAGCATTGCCCCATAATTTTGTTTCGAGAATTTTCAAAGACAAGTAAATTGGTCCAATAACAGTAAGTAAGACTCCATAGCTGTAGAATCCATGCTTTTGAAACTTTTTGTGTTCAGCAAATCTGATGCTGTGCCTTTTTTCATCCCAAATGAACGGGGATCCGCAGAAATAAGATGTGAATCTATTTTGTTGAGCAAAAGCTTTGAATAGAAGATCGGAAAACATGTCAAAAGTTCAACCTGATGAAATCTTTTAAAGTAACTGAAAATAAAAAATTGTGTAAGAGCAATTTGCTCATATCAGACTGTTCACCGTTTTTAAAGCTTTTGAAATATAAATTGATCATAAGATTATACAGTCAACCTGTACAATTTCATTTTTAAACTGCCATTTTGGATATAAAGATTTAATTATCAGAATTATTTTAATTTTTTTGTAAGGTCTTTCATAACAATTCCAAAAAATGATATCCATCTAAATATATAGCTTTGCAAATTTTAAAGCAGTTCATAAGGAAGCGTATGTAATTCTCAAATGTACTATTACTGAGCATCATATAAAACGATGGCATCACCAAACTAAACCATGCTTAAATAATCAATAATCAAATTTGATTGAATGAAAACTCCTTCTCTTAAATTGGGCAAATAAATTGTACTCCAGTAACAAACGTGATTAAACTATATATTTACTGTTTATGACTAGAAATTTTGTCAACACATTTAAATATTCGAAGATTTAAAATCAAAACACAGTTCAAAATGTAATGCTTTTTAATATTTGCATATGAAAATCACGCTAAATTTACAAATTAATTTAAAAGCTCGATACGTAGCAGTTTTTGAAAAACTTTGAATAGTAAATATTAAATTTTAGCTCTTTTCAGAGGCAGTGACTTTGTCACAAAGGTGCTTAGTTCTCAATATTAAATCTAAGGTAAATAATCTCATAAAAATACACGAACTATTCATTCAATTATACTTTGCGTTTGTTATTTAACGTTAAAACAGCCCTAAAAGTACCCCTTACAATCGATCTAAAAAATTTCAAAACATTCAGTCGTTTAATACAAAAATAACTCCCAGCTCTAACAGCAAGTGGTCGCCTACTTTTTCTAAACTTTGAAATTAGTTTCATATCAGCCCTAGACCATTTAAAGTGCTTCCAAGACTTCAAAATCTGTATTCCATATAAATTGAATCTTCCAAAAACTTCCAAGCCTGCAACCCATATGGAAAGGAATCCAAATGTCCACATAAATAAAACAGCAGTGGTAGTTGGGTCTAATTCGTTCCATTTAGTGATTAAAGTGTAATTACAATAAAGAGCAACTTGACTTGTCATGGTTTGTAAAGGAATTAAAAAAGGTTCTGCGATAAGGTTAAAGTTTTTGTGGACAATTTCTAAAGTTACGTAAGCCAAAGGGAGGTTCTTTACGGTTCTTAGTGAATTGAGAGTTTTATAATGACTTTGATTGGACACAAACTCTTTGCAATGAACGATATTAGCTAAAACGAGTGTATACATCAACACAAAAATAATTACCAGCATGAGGTTGGAAACTAAAGCTATAAGAAATAAAAACCATATAACACCAAATAAAAGGTAGGTGACAGAGTTGAATAAAAAGTCAGGAAGCGTTGACCAAGGGTAAGCAGGATTCATAGGGAATACAAGATAATGCAGTGCCATCAAAATTGGAGCTAGGATCGATATTGGCATTATAAATAGTACAAGTCTGTCAAAGTACCAATTTAATTTAGTATTATTTGGGTCAATCTTCGGCTGCCAAGTCTCTGTAAAGATTTTTTTGTATGAAAACAAAGCTTTGGTTTAAATTTTACTTTAAACATAATGATGTCATGTTTTTACTTACGGTCAAACTCTCTGGCATACACGAGTATTCCATTTATAACTGCTGGGAAATATGTTTTATGAAAAAGAATTACTCCAAAGAAGGAAGAAATAAATAGATTGCAGTAGAAAAGTCCAATAATGAAATGAATATCTTTAGAATTTCCCCAAAATTTCGTGTGAACAGTTTTTAAAGACAAGTAAATAGGGGCTATGATACAAATTGTGACTCCGCAGCTGTAAAATCCATATTTTTGAATTTTTTTATGTTCAGCAAAAACCACTATGTGTCTTTTTTCATCCCAAATGTAAGGCGTACCGCAAAAATAAGATGTAAATTCAATTTGGTAGCTTAAAGCTTTGAATAGAAGATCTGAAAACATTCTGTTTAGTAACAGGCCATATTCAATAGTATCTGAAAATCGTACTCTATTAGCCGTTTGTTTCAACTACAATGGACGTTATTTTGAGGTCAACACTGATGGTAAATCAAGAACTCTAAAATGTAAAGTATAGAGAACCTTTTCAGGTTTAAAAACCGTCCAATTTTATTTTGAATTTATCGATTAAATTATACGAATTACTCAACGAAAGGCGTTCATACCAATTCAAAATCTAATATACATTTAAATGACTCAAGGTTTTAAGAAATCGTATATAATTTCCAAGTTGGTTATTTGTCAAACGGTTGTATAAAACTACAGAAATCTCCAGTACAGCTTTATATATGAGAGTTCCAGAGAAAAGTTTGCTAACCGACGTAACAAAATTCCGACTCGGACCAAAAAATCCTTTTATATAAAGCACAAGAAATGTCTGTAAGTGTGTAAGTGTGTGTGTAAGTCCGCTGCTACTCCTCCAGAACCACCCATCCGATTTTAAATCTGAATACGTCATTACAAGCGCATTGCCAAAACTCAAAGATCACAATAATAAAAATTTCGAAAATGTTGACCCCTGACCTTTAAAAGGTCAAAAACGTCAAATATGTAGTTGTCATTCGATTTGGACAGGACGAACGTCATTCGAACCGCTGTTTAAAATAGTGAAACTTTTGTTTCAAAAACATTTTCGAAATATTGACCCTTGACCCTGAAAAAGGTCAAATCCGTCGGATTAGTCGGATTTGAATGGGACAAACGTCATTCGAACCATTGTTTTAAATAGACAAACTTTTGTTTGAAATACATTTTCGAAATGTTGACCTTTGACGTTTAAAACGACGAAAATATCAAATTATTAGTTTTAATCCGATTTGGACGGGAAAAACGTAATTTGAACCATTGCACCGCGGGTAACAAATAGTAACGACAGGATTGTGTTAGGGTCTCAAAAATGCTTTCATGAACCCTCACCCTGACCTTTAATTTTGCTCGGCTTTGCCGGGCCTCTATACCTAGTCAATAATAAAAATCATCGAATAAAAAATTCATCTTCAATTGGATAGAAAAATTGTTTAAAACGACTTAATGAAACTTATCTTAACCCAATCATTTCTGACTTCTGCAGAAACAAAAAAATGTTGAACGTTTTAGTGCTAATTTTGTATTTGTTCGAACATTTCAACCTTACCAAGATACAAGGATTAATGCTCTGTAGTTAAATACGCTTTAACATTAGCAAGTGTTACTTCTTGATAACGAATCTTACCAGTTTTACAGTGCTTTAACGGGTCGTGGAGTCCTACTATCCAAGCATTTATCTCCAGAGTAGTTTATTGAGAAGAGCTTTCAACTTTTTTGGAAGTCAAACTTATTTGGGAAAGCTTCACAAAATATTTTCCCATTACGAACCCGAATTTTTAAAGATGGCTCGGAACATGATAAAGTGTGGCGTAAATTTGAATTTCAGACTAAAAACAACAATCATATTTAACAAAGCGATACCCATAAAAAGATGCGACTTAGAATTCATGGATTTTTAGACAGTCAGCTTCCTGCAAAAACACTAACCTTTGAAAAAACTACAATTCAGAATATCTAGAAATATCAAAAAAGAGATACTCAACTTCGCGGTTCAGTTGTTTCGGATCAAAACTTTTTTGATCGTCGCTTGCTGTGCGAGGTGACAAATATTTTCGAGAATCCATGATTGGAATTTCGTTCTAGTTAGTTAACTATTAAAAAATGATGGCTTTTTTTAACATGGCTAAATAAAGTGGTACAACGCTCTTTAGATTTTTTGTATCTTTAAATTATTTAAGTATTCGAAGAATTAAAATCAAAACACAGTTCAAAATGTAATGTTTTTTATTATTTGCATATGAAAATCACGCTAAATTTACACATTAATTCAAAAGCTCGATACGTACCAGTTTTTGAAAAACTTTGAATAGAAAATATTTAATTTTAGCTCTTGCCAGAGGCAGTGACTTTGTCACAAAGGTGCTTGGTTCTCAATATTAAATCTAAGGTAAATAATCTCATAAAAATACACAAACTACTCATTCAATTAAAGTTTGCGTTTGTTATTTAACGTTAAAACAGCCCTAAAAGTACCCCTTACAATCGATCTAAAAAATTTCAAAACATTCAGTCGTTTAATACAAAAATAACTCCCAACTCTAACAGCAAGCGGTCGTCTGCTTTTTCTAAACTTTGACATTAGTTTCATATCAGATCTAGACCAATTAAAGTGCTTCCAAGACTTCAAAATCTGTATTCCATACGCATTCAACCTTCCAAAAATTTCCAAGGCTCCAACCCATATAGAAAGAAATCCAACTGTCCACATAAATAAAACGGCTGTCGTTGTCGGATCCAGTTCTTTCCATTTCGTGATTAAAGTATAATTACAGTAAAGAGCAACTTGACTTGTCATGGTTTGTAAAGGAATTAAAAAAGGTTCTGCGATAAGGTTAAAGTTTTTGTGGACAATTTCTAAAGTAACGTAAGCCAATGGAAGGCTCTTTACGGTTCTTAGTGAATTGAGAGTTTTATAATGACTTTGATTGGACACAAACTCTTTGCAATAAAATATATTAACAAAGATAAGTGTATACATCAACACAAAAATAAGTACCAGTATGAGGTTGGAAACTAAAGCTATCAGAAAGAATAAAAATACTAAACCGAATAAAATATGGGAGACCGGGTTGAATAAAAATTCAGGAACAATTGACCAAAAATACGCTGGATTCATAGGGAAGATAAAATAATGGAGTGCCATCAACATTGGAGCTAGGATTGAGATCGGCATTAAGAATAACACAAATCTGTCAAAGTACCAATTTAATTTAGTTTTATTTGGGTCAATCTTCGGCTGCCAATTCCCTGAAATTGGTTTTGTATTAAAACTAGGCTTTGGTATAATTTTATTTTAAATTTATTAATGTCATGATTTTACTTACGGCGAAACTCATTGGCATACACGAGTATTTCATTTATAACTGTTGGAAAATATGTTTTATGCAAAAGAATTACTCCAAAGAAGGAAGAAATAAATAGATTACAGTAGAAAAGTCCGACAGTAAAATAAATGTCTCCCGTATTTCCCAAGAATTTTGTGTGAAAAATTTTTAAACACAAGTAAACAGGAGCAAGGATACAAATTGTTACCCCGCAACTGTAAAATCCGTACTTTTGAAACTTTTTATGTTCCGCAAAAACTATTTTGTGTCTTATTTCATCCCAAATAAAAGGTGATCCACAAAAATAAGATGTAAATAGAATCTGGTGACTTAAAGCTTTGAATAGAAGGTCTGAAAACATTGTTCAATGTATTCAATAGTACTTTGTATTACTCTGTAAACTCTTTGTTTCAACTACGATGAAGTAAGATGGATTTTATTTTGAAAATTATTGACAACACTGATGGCAATATGGCAAGGACCAGGAATATGAAAAGTGTAGACGACTTGTTCAATTTAAAAAATATCCAATTTTATTTTGAATTCGAAAATTAAAGTACATGAATTATTTAAAGGATTCCTACCAATTCAAAACTTCATATCTATATGACTCAAGGTTTTAATAATTAGAAATCGTATTTTATTTACAAATTGGGTATTTGTCAATCAGTATTGCTATTTGCGTTATGCAAAAACGGTTTTATAAAACAGCAAAAATTCCGGTATAGCTTTATCGAATCGAATTTCGAATTCAAAACTTGGGGGTTAAACATTTATTTTGATTCAAACTCCTGCGTTAATAGCTGAGGTTCCTAGAGTTCGATTTTACTCTTAGCAGGGAAAAGTTTGCCAACCGACGTAACAAAACCCCGACCAAAAGTCAATAAAACCTCATCGAAATTGTATCTTCAATTGGATAGAAAAACTGTTTGAAATGGCGTAATGAAACTTCAATAACTTATATCTTAATCCAATCATTTCTGAATTTTATAGATGCGAAAATTTTGAACGTATCAGTGCTAATCTTGTATTTGTTTGAACATTTCAAACTTAGACTTTCTAAATCAATCTCTTCAAGACCATTGGATGCTTAGAGTATATATCATATATAAATATCTTTATTATTTATATATGTTATATACTCTAATAAGATTAGATGTATGTTATATAATCTATGTAGTCAATTAATAATAACAAGTACATAGAGCATGTATCCTAGGAAGTCATGATGGTTTCCTTTTCTTTTTAACGAAATGTTAACTAATTTTTTTAACTGTTAAAAATTTCAGAAGATTTCAATGAAAAATAAGTTCATAACAATAGTTCAAAATATGGATTAGCGAAATGTATTTTGCATAAGTAAAAAATGTCTATTTGCTGAAATTATCTAGTTTGGTAAAGCTATATTTACTAATTACTAAAGACTACTACGATTCGAATATTTTTCGAAAATTTTTCGAAAATTCTTCGATTTCAACTTTCAATACACCAATCTCTTCGTAATTTAATGCTGATTACGAATATGTAAATATTTGCCCTTGTCGTCCCGTTAGTTTTCGAGATAATTACCAAGAACTGCGAACAAAATCCAAAAAATCTCGAAAAATCTCTTTTTTAAGATTTTGAACCATTATAACTTTTTAGTACATTAGTAGTATAGTACATAGTATTTTTTATCTCAACATTCCAAATACAATGATCTTTGCAAATTTTCTGATCTTCTTAATGTTAATATAATGTTGGAATTCGTAAATATCATTTTGAAGATAATTGTCAACAACCGTGACAATTTTTTTTTCAAAACATCCCAAATTTTGAATACAAAAGCCTACAAATTTTCCTGAAAAAATTAAATTTCAAAGAAAGATGCACTAGTATTTGGGGAATTTATAGCTTATTATAATTTACATAACTTTGGATATTAATGCGTAATAGTTTTTGAAAAAAATACGGTGTTTTCGGATAAAAAATCCGATTTTTTTTCAATTGAAATATGTTTTTTTTAAAATTTGACTCTAAATAAAGATGTTTTGCATGATATTTTACCACAATTATTGTCTAATATAACTAATATAGTTTTAGATATCAGTATCTAACAGTTTTTGAGAAAAATATGGAATTTTTGGACAAAAAAATCCGATTTTTTTCAGTTAAAATGTTTTTTTATTTGACTCAAAAAATATGGTATTATATATTACCAAAGTTAATTACGGTAATTAATTAGCTGTTAAATGATTTAAAAGAACAATTTTGTCGCTTGTTATTACAATTATTCAAAATGTATAATAAGATAATTATATTTACTTATTACTTTGTAAAAAATATAAATATGAAATACTGCATAAATACAAAATACAAAATGCAATTTTGCTTTGTTCTACTAAATTGTGTCTGGTAATTGTGAGCTTTAGCATTGAAAAAAAAGTTGGCACGGTTCTGGTTTTCAAAATAATTTTATTTCTCGTTAAAAAATTGAAAATAATAATAAATCCGACTAGAAATTTAATTACATTTTATATTGTTCGAAATGTTGAATACTAACTAGCTCAATGTGTTATATTGGGATATTTATGATTCAGCTGGCCAGAAAGAAGAATAATTTCAAATCAATCAACAAGTAAACTCTGAAGGTTCGATTTTAGTTTAGAAATTAACTGAAATCTATTTCAGTAAAAACTACTAAAAAGGTAATTAAACAATATTTAAAAACGTGATCACTCAAATTACACGTCTAACATGACCTAAATATCTAACTTTTCTGATTTTATTTATTTTTTAATACAATAAAACAGGCCAAAGGGATAGTATTGTGAACCACGAACGAAGGTTGAAAGTACGATGCCACCGAAAAAAAAGGTAAGAACCGAGAAGTATTTGAAGGAAATGAAGCAGCGGCGTGCAGAAAAACAGCGTCTACGTCGCCAAACAATGACTGAAGAAAAAAAGGCGGAAATAAAAAAGAAAGATGCTGAGAGAGAAAGACGGCGAGTTGCAAATATGACAGAGGCAGAAAGGAATCAGCTAAGAGAGAAAAACGCTGTGGCACAAAAAAGACGAAGAGTAAATAAGAATGAAGAAGAATTGGCTTTTGTAAGACTTGAATTACTATATTTCTAGCATAAAATCATACTCTTTTTTAACCAGCGTTTGAAATTATGATTTTATTAGGAACGGTTAATGCAGGATGACGACTTAAACTTACTAGAAACAGATGCTTCTTGTCAATCAGAGAGTAATCAAACTGCAGATAACGTAAGTTATTAACGTAAGTTATTAACGTAAGTTAAGTATATTGGTTAGATAATGTATTACCATTTTAAATCCATATTATAGCAACAGACAATCCAACTTGAGAAGCTTAATAAAAGCATAGATGTACCAGAAACGGCCACTTCTTCTCAATCAGCGATTTCTTCAGAGATTAATCAATCTACACCTAATGTAAGTTTATAATGTATATTTTACTATACACTGATGATAAATGATAACATAAGTTTAAGATGTCAAACTATGTAATATTTTTTTTTAAATCTGCAATTTTTTGTAGGAGTCTGCTTCTATGCCTGCAATACCTGTCGAAGTTTCTCCTAGTCAACCTAGTGTCAATTCGCATGAATGTCCACATTGTCCAGAAAAGCAAATATTCCAATTCCGATCTGGACTTGACAGACATTTGATGTTAATGCATAAGAACGAAATGGACAATTCATGCCAAACTTGTGGATCAAAGTACAACAATGAATTTGCAGCTCATCAGCATCACATGAGTAAAAAATGTCTATCGGAACCCTTTGCTCCTGTCGTAATTCCTATTGTTACTATCGAGGAGATTCCGATTTCTATTAAACAGGAGGTAACATGAAGGGCACAAGCATTGCTGATTATCACTATTTAAAATTGTTAGATAATATTTTTTTTTTCTACATTTGTAGGCACCAACCTGTTCACACTGCATCAAAATATTTGCATTCCGCTCCCAGCTAGACAGACATTTGGTGAAGAAGCACTCAGACCAAATAGACAACTTATGTGAAAGGTGTGGATTAAAATACGCTAATCATTTCGCTGAGCATGAGCATCATCTCAGTAAAAGATGTCCAGATCGACAAAGAAAAGTCACCCCCAAGTTAATTAAAATCCCCGCTATGAAAAAAGCTGCTTGTGAAATATGCAGAAAGTTCTATAATACCGAGCAGGGTATGAGATACCATCTTCGAATTACTCACGGAATCGTCACACCCCAGTTGAATTGTACAACTTGTGGATTTAACGCTTCCACGGCTGAAGATCTTCTCGAACATAAACAAACATCTCACGAAACGCTTTCTTGTCAATGTGGAAATACTTCTGCATGTCTTCTAACCTATTACAGGCACATAAGATCCTGTCCCGGTTTCGAGCAAACTGTGCGTTCTAATGCTACTAAAAATGATTCACAAGTCAAAGCAGCCAACGAAAACAATATCGAATGTACCAAATGTATTCAAAAGTTCGGATCGGTAGGAGAAAGAAAAATTCATATCCAAACTCATGGAAGCAACGCTAGTTGCAATCTTTGTCGTGGAGTTTTTAAAACCAGCAATGGGCTTAACGTTCATAAAAAGGAAGCACACGGAATATCTTCACAAAAAGATTCTTCAGGACCGGCAAAGCGAACTTACTATTGCAGCGTCTGCAACAAGGGATTTAGTACTTCTGTGGATGTAAAAAATCATCAAATGTCAGCTCATCCTAATTACATTCCTCTTCAGAAAACAGCGCCCACAACTTCATCACTACTCGTCATCAACGTCATCAAAACTTGGAATCACAATTCGGATGCAAATACTCTGTCATTTTCAGACGGGGCTGCAAAGCCTAATGCTCAAACTCCGAATCAGATTGAAGAAAGATTTGATTCTCATGCTCAACAAATAGATTATGACGATGATGAACAAGAAGAAGTCGAAGAAGAATTTACACCTTTAGAATGCCAAGTTTGCTCTACAATTTTTCTGAATGCACTTGATCTGAAGAATCACGAGGCTGAAGAACATCACAATAATTCAGAAGAAGACTGTCCAATAAAGTCTGAAATTAAACTAGAAGTTTCGGAATCAGAAGAAGAGGATATGATTTCCCTACCAGAATTCCCTGTGCCTATGCAACTACAACTAGAAGGAGATGAAGTATTCGATTCGTTTGCTATTATTCCCACCTCCGAAGATGTAACCTTATAACTAACATTTAAAGTTATTTGTTTATTTTATAAAGTAATTGGTAACTCTATATTCATATAAAAATATAAAATGTTATTGTTCAATATTTTATGGTTTTAAAGCCTTTAATAAAAGACGCAATGACTGACATCAAATTAATTTTTAAAAAATCATAATTACTTAATAAATTAATTTTGTATGCAAGTGTAATGTTAATATATCGTTACAAACAAACAAAAAAATCGAATACTTCGTTTTTATTTATACCGAAGAAGAGCATTCTTTTAAATACTAAATGTAACATTTCTTCAATCTTACTATACGTACGGCTTACATGGCATCAATTAGGCAGGATCCATTATAAAAACTCAGACCTCTGACTTTTCAAATTTTCACGGCTCTTGTTTAATTTTAATATATGTATGTGCGATTGAAATACACTGTGTGCAAATAATAATACATTCGTTATGCTCTTAATCAATTGAAGGTTTCTGAGTTTCAAAAAATATTTACTTTTTGACAGTTTAAAGTTATTACAAATTTATGGATCGTAAATCCAACAAACAATAAATATTCTAAAATATACTAAAGTAGTTTAAGTTTATTAACATGAATTTTCTATTTACGTTTTTGATCTATTTACACTATAATTAAATATTTAAAAAATGCATAGTACTTTTACGAACTCAAAGTCAAAGTTATGATCACTCAAGCTTAATAATTAATGTCCTTTGCTGTTTTTCATCGCAAGAACTGCTCTGAGCGTCCCATTAGTAAGGCCTTTCAAAAACTTTAAAACATGTAAACGTTTAATGCAATAATACCCTCCAACTCTGAAAGCCAAAGGTCGTCTGGCTTTTCGAAACTTTGACAACTGCTTCATTTCTGATTTTGACCAATCAAAGTATTTCCAGGATCTTAAAATATGAATGTTAGTTCTATGAAACTGCCCTGCTATTTCCAATCCTACTGTCCATAACACAGTAAATAGGATTGCAAACATTAGAAGAATAGCTACTATCATCGTTTCCAAATGGTCCCATTGGGTAATCAAAATATAATTACAATATAGAACAATCTGAGTTACTAAAGTTTGTACGGGTATTATAAACGGTTCAATTAAATTATTAACATTTCTGTGAAGTATTTCTACCTTCAGATAAGCCAATGGTAGGTTCCGAGATGTTCGTAAGGAGTTTAGAGTATCGTAAGAAGCTTGATTTGAAACAAATGCAGTGCTGTATATCGTCTTGATAATGAACATCACAAAAATTAAAGAACATGTGACGACAAAAATGACATTTGACCACAAAGAAATAAGCAAGTAAATCCATATCAGTCCATTAAAAATGTAGGTAACCGGGTTGAAGAACCATATTGGAAATACAGAGAATGGATAAATTGGGTTGGTTGGAAATAAAAAATAGTGACAAGAAATCACTAATGGACCAGGTATTGTTGTGGAAATCAAAATTATTAATAGTCTGTCGAAGTACCAGTTTAGTCGGGCATTGTTGGGATTATTTTTCGGTCTCCATGATCCTGTAAAATTATTGATTCATGAGCAATTTGCAAAACTCCTTTTGGGAGACTGAAAATTGACACAACTTAGGTGTCTCGTTTTGGCAGAAAATCTGAGGTGCGATTATGCAGACTAAGAAAATACAAATTGATGTTGAAGGTTTGCAAACAAAATTATGTGATATCCGAACAATGAAATCTACTTATGTAAAATTATTTGTGAAAACAATAACTTTTTTTGATACAAAGTGTTAAAAGAACAGAATAATGTTAAAAATCATTGCAAAAAATTGAATTAGAATAAGTATTTTTGAATCTTCAGAACACGGAATATAGTAATATAGACAGTTTTCCTACGTAATAAGGGATAAATTGGAACATTTTAATAAGTGGATTATGACACAAGCTTCTTCACAACTATTATTTAGAAGAAAAGACATATTATAAAAATAAGATGGTCCCTGTTGTGAAAAATACTTTGACTGTAAACTCGAATTTAAGATAAACATTTGATGTTTTTTTGTGTTTGCATATTTTTACAGATTTGCCAAAATAACTTGGAGGTAATTTTGATCGATTTTTTTTTCTGCCAAAACGAGATTTGCCAAATTGACCAAAACTAGCCTCATCACATTTATTATAAATCACAAAATGTTGGAATGTATAAAAATGAAGGATTTTTCCAACTTACTCTCAAAATCCATGCAACATACAATAATGTCATTTACAACTGCTGCGCTATATCTTGGATTCATCATAATATCAATGTAGAATGTGGCACAAAATAAACCAGAGAACAAAAGTACCATGGCAAAATGCATATCCCTTGAATTGCCCAATAAATGAAAGTGATGAATTCTTGTAACAGTCCATATTGGTTGTAAACAGACGAGCGTTCCACAAGCGTAAAATCTATATTTAATAGATTTATGATGTTCTGCAAAACCTAGCCGGCTTCTTTTGACATCCCAAATGAACGGTGATCCACAAAAATAAGATGTTAGCTGCATTTGGTATTTTAAAACCTTGAAAAACAGCTCAGAGAACATCGTGGTGGTTAGATTTCTTGTACAAAACACAACTAAACTACTAACTCAAATTCAAAAATACATAAAATAATTTTTTTATGCTTTGATAATGGAGTATGCAATATACGTCGATTTAAAGAAAAAAAAACTTTGTGTTGGGATGTATATCATTGTTTTATAAAACTGGCTAAAACAGTTTTAGGGAAAATGCCCAATCATTAAGCAATTTCTGGTCTGGTAAATATGTGTAGTTAAAAACTTAAAATTCTAAAAGAACTATAACCAAACAATGTTTTTGAGATCAGTAAAAAAAAAAAAAAAAAAATTTATAAAGACTACTTTTAAGCTTTTTTAAACGATTTGTTTTGAATTACCTGATCCCGACCAACAATATCAGTAATTATTGTGAAAATAGAAAATACAAATAAAATTGCTTTGAGACAATTACATACTGCAGAATTTCCAAACCAGATTACACAAGATTAATTCAAGCAATACGTCAATGAACTTCTAAAGCGTATTTCGTGCCAAGGTCAAAATGAGAATATAAATAATTAGATCTGTATTTTAAAATTAAAATCGGAAGTTTGTTCGCCATTTAGGACATATTTTGTAGCGATTTATTCTTAAGTTAATCTACAAAAAATAATTTCGTATATAATGTACTTGATACAAGTATATTTATTTGGAACAAACAATTTATAATTGGTTTAACTGAATTTTTTTAACATCAAAACGAGTCAATTATAAATTAATATGATTTATTTTAAACTGAACTGAATTGAAGTAACTTAAAATCAGTAAAACGCTACTTGTCTCATCTAAAAAGGTTGCAACAGGCACCAACATTAACTAATACTAAAGTATATTTGCAAATTAATCTTTGTCAGCTTAACAGTGACAGTATTATGTGCTTATTCGATTGCATAAAAAACCGTTACTATTGAAATTGCACCAACGTTTTAGATCGGTTACCTATTTTCAATCCTTACTTTTTTTTACCGCTGACCGAACGCATTTATCAACAGTACATGTCTACAACATTTGAATACTTTTGTGTAATTTTATTGCACAAACATGACAGACATTGTTTATACAATGTCACTTGTTATATCGCTGGATATTCATCAGGTTTACCAAGTAGTAGCATATTGAAATTAACACAATAATGAGGTCAATAGGGGAATTTTATTGATAATTTCGAAAGGTCAATTTGGTTACTATTTATTTTTGTGTTAGATTTGATCAATTAAATTAATTTTTGCTTATTTTCAAATTAAAATTTGTGGATCAATGTCATCCATATATATACTTTGTGCAAAATTAAACAAAAACCATAAGCCTCGATTTAAGCTGATAGCATGTATTTAATTCAAAGTAGTTGTTTGCTAACAGATAATTTCGAATCACGCGAAATTAAATTAGAATGTATTTTAATGCTACAGTTTAAATCTTGTTAGGTCATTAACTTAAAATTAAAAACGAACTTCATAAATGCATTAGATTTTAACTCAAACTGACCTAAATTCAAAAAGGTTGCTCAGAAATCAACCTGTGCATTTGTTCTTTCCATCCTGGAACATTCGAGTCAAAACAATGTTAGGGGCTAATATTTGCAAACTCTTTAGTCCAATTTATGACAGATAATCCTTTTGTCTTAAAATGACTCAAAAAATGGATTTATGGCTAGCAGTTTCTCGTTTCTGTAAATTTTCAAACTATTTTTACAAACAACCATTAGCCTGGGATGTAAAACAAGGGAAACTAAGTCCTCGATTCTTTAGAACATTACCAGTTTGGAACATTTTGTCAGCGTCAATAGTACTCTTTACAGCTTACTGCATTGCAAAGATCTAGTATAAAGGCTGCATTAGTTTTTACTTGTGTATGTCCAGCTGGAATATTAGTTTCCGTTCTGATCTTTACATTCTTCAGAAAGACTAGAGAAACTGCCTTCATGTTGTCACAAATGTTTAAACTGCACATGCAAAATATTGGTGAGTACATATACAATTTATTTAAAGTTTTTATTATTAATTATTAATTATTAATTATTAAAGACTACTACGATTCGGTACTAAATTTTTTTTACATGAATTTAAAAATCCAATATATCAAAATGTTCGAAATTTAATGCTGATTACGAATATGTAAACAGATGCCCACGTCGCCTATCCA
>JAQGBQ010000803.1:0-16220 GCA_034698485.1 Vertagopus arboreus
TGGCAAAGTTTATTTTTTGACTTTTTGGTCCTTGACCTTGACCTTTGACCCATAATCAAAATTTCAAAATCTAAAAAAGCAAATCAACCACACAACTATCAGGCTATGTCCATGATTTTTTTTCAAATTTTTAGCTTCCAAATTAAGGTGCCCAGAAAGTAAGGTACCCTGTATGAACTTATGGGAGTCAGTGTATATACATAAATAGTCTGATCGATCGTAAGCTTTCATTTTTTAATAAATAATCCATAAGAGCTGAATTAAATATGAAGCTTGCTACGGGATTAAAAGGAGTATCCGTCAGGTTGGACACCTGAGTCACATTCAAAAAATAAATACGAGAAAAGTTCAATCAACTCGACACGTTTCATTATTATTATGCAACAAATTGTAAAATGTACATGTGATTTTACAATACTAAAATAATTTCAGTTGCAAAAATAATTTAACAGGGTTTCGTAAATCCGATTTATAGCTAAATTTTCTATCACAATGGGATTTAATCGGTTATTAGAAGTCCAAAAACGTATTAAATCAAAATACTTTAAACATTAGAATTTAAAAACCACAAAGTAAAATTAATGTAATTCTTGTACGTTTTAACACTAAAAAAATTTATAAATCACAGTAAATCACAACAGATTCCAACTTGTAAAACATTTTTTAAACTCTTATAATTCCCATTAAATTTCATAATAAAATAATAAAATCAAACAAATCACAACATCCTATCTGGAACTTATTTTTCATACCTTATAATTCCCATTAAATCCAATAATAAAATCCCAAGCGAAACCCTTCTAAATTATTTACTTTATAGATAAATATTAAATAGAAAGGTTTGAAGTGAACGGAAATTCGTTCCTTTGTATTTCATTCAAATCAAAAATAACAAATAATGAATAGCAAGTGTTGTTGACAGGTTCCGAATAAAAGGAAATGAATAAATTTGGCATTTGAATTATTAAAAATTGTCATTATTATTTATTACAATACTCATACAGATAAATATTTCTTTTTATAGTAGATTTTAAAATAGACAGGAAATTTGAAAGTTTAGGAATATAATAATAAAAAAATTAAAAGAAAGGACTTTTTTTAATTAACTTTCTAAAGTTTCACTAAATATCATTAAAATATTTTTTAAATTTTAATGTATAACTAACCGAGAAAAAACGTCAGCGATGTTTTTTAAATTAAAAACTGAATTTGCAGTCCTGAAATTTTAGCCCATTTGAAAAATTGTTAAAAAATCGTTAATTTCAATGCAGACGAAAAAATCATATGAGCCTTCGGAAAGCAATTAATTCTTTTTATAATCCGTTTTTTTAAAGTACCATTCACAAACAATGCTAGATTGGACTAGACATGAAATTTGTAATGTTACCACAAAAAAACATTTTATAAATCAATTTAAAAACAATTTATAAATTTATGCAAATACTCGTATCTGTGAACGGCTCCCAAAACATGTACCTAGGTACGTTCACCTTACCTGACAAGGGAGGTAATGGAAACGACATAGCCCGATCCGTTTGAAATTTTTACGACTGAATCTTGATGTCATAAAAACAACATACTGAAAATATTAGCTGCCCGTTTTTACATTAACCATGCGAAAAAAATTCGCAAAGTTAAAAAATCGTGCAAATTGTCATTTTCAATCGCTCGCCAAAAATCGAATTATGGTCCAATTTCCAATATTTTAGCAAATTTGTAATCAGAAAGAGTTGTTCTTTCAAATAAAATTGAAATACCAACAATTTCATTTTTTTCCAAAATCGTGCAATTTTTTATGCAAAATATTTAAAGTATGATGTTTTTATAACATCAAGATTCGGTCGTAAAAATTTCAAACGGATCGAGCTATGTCGTTTCCATTACCTCTTTTGTGAGCTACAAGAAGTAAAACTTCCTGACTGCAATTAAACCTTTGATAAAAAAATAAGTGGACGGCTAAAATGTGTATATATATTGACATAGTAAGTTTCTAGTCCAAATAGCCGAAATTCGTGGAAAGTTAAACTAAAAAAAACTACTTGCTCGACAAACTTTTGTAGTATTTGAGCAATATTTGTACAAGTTTGCCTCGGGAGGTTTGCTGACCACTCGACCACATTCTAATACTCAAACAACCTAGTTAGCTTCTAATGTAAAGAAAGTTACCTTAAAAAGAAAAAAAACAATTCGCTTTTCTCAATTTAAAAAAAAGTTTCTAACAACTAGAAAAAAGCTATATAAAAAATTTAAATTTCAGTAGAAGAGCACCGGACCGGCAATTCGGGGTCAGGGGTTCGATTCCCTTAGAGCCAAATTTTCCATTTTTTGCAAAAATACAGATTCCGTATTTCATTATAAAATTTTAAAATTAAACTTGTATAAAAAATATAATAAAATATTAAAAAATACAATTTAAAATTGTAATACCAACTGTGCCGTTTTTACTTAGACTGCCACATTTTTGTAATACAACGGCACTGACGGTAATATAACCTTTCAGAATTTAATGCGTGGAAAAAAGGCATTAAGCAATGTTTTAAATTCTAAACGTTTAGAATACCTTTTGTACCCTTTTTACTGGAACTCTCACATGCTTTTTGTGCTTTTTTAAGGTAGAATTTTTGTTTGAGATTATTCAATTAAATGTGGTGTGCAGTAGTCTCATAAATATGGAATAGGTTATGAGACAAGCGAAACTTTCCCACATCTTGTCTAAAAAGCTTGCGAGAAGATTTGTAAAAATTATGAAAAACATCTGTCAGTTTTCTACAATCTTGGAAAGGGCCGTTCATAAATAATTTATTTGGTAGGGTCAAAGGTCAGCTTGTTATTTATATTATTAGTTATATTTAAAGGTCGTTTAAATTCAGGATTTTTAAAATAAATTAAATAATTTATGAACGGCCCTTTTCTTTATATAGTGTGTGTATAATAGAACCTTGGACAATGAAGATGTTAAGAAAACATGAGATCCGATATTCTCTCAAGAATTCTTGGGACTCACGGCAAAATTCAGCTTGCCATTTTTTTACCTCCGATTTCTAACAAAAATTCTCGTGCAATTTTCAATCGTATTTTTCTTCCATTTTTATGTGTTCCTTAACAGAATTCAAGTAAATACAAATTAAATAAATGTTGCATTAAAAATAATAATTGTACTTCGTTTTAATTTCATTCAAGGTTATTTTTTTAAATTCAAAAAAATCCATAAACCTATGTAAGTTTTGTAAAGGTTAAGTGTTTCGAATTTTTCTGAAGAAAAATGCAAAAAAAATTCAGCACTGGGTAAATATATTGAATTAAGGTCAAGCTAATGATTTGCATTTTTGATGATTTAGAGAGCCAATAAGTTAATAACAATGCGATAGTTTGAATTTTGCCGCGCTTTAGAATTGCGTCTTTAATTAATGCATAGTGTGTAACACAGTTTGAGATTAAATATTGTGATTGGTGAAAAATTAAATGCAATTTTTATCTAAATTTTTTCCTCTTTTTTAATTCAAAATGTTCGGGGTGAATTTATTCGAATTGTTTTTATTGGCCTAATAAGTAGATACATTTTAATCATGTAGACAGACAGACAGACAGACATAACTTGTGCATAAACCTTAGGTCGGATTTCTTAAAAAAAGTTGAAATGTCCGTTAACCTCTTAAGTGGTATATATGAACTTCTCGTCCATCCATTTTAATTCATTTTTTTCTAACGCCAAAATGTTCCCTGCGAATAATTTTGAAATCTCATGTGGTATTGACCCAATAAGTACGTTTTAAAAAAAACCTAAAAACTTGAAATGTCCTAGAACCGTTTAATTTAAAATGTCCGTTAACCTCTTAAGTGCTGTATGGGTTTTTCGTCCATTCATGAATAATGGACAAGTGGGCTCATCATTTTTGTGAGGAGTTTGTGTTGAAATTCGTTTAGTTTTGTTTACTTTGTGTGTGTGTTTGCAGGCTGTCGATGTATTCGATTCACCGGGACATTCGGTAAGGAATGGGGGGCATTCTCCAGTCCGGACTACCCGGCCTCTTACCCCCCAGGGATTCCTTGTCTTCTCTACTCCTTTCAAGCCCCAACAGATTTCATTGTACAACTCAGGCTGGAACATCTAAGCCTCCCTCAACATCCTAATGGGTCTGTCAATAAACAACTTTCACTAAAAATAAAAACAGAGATGGGCAAAACACAAAAAAAAATAAAACATCAATTTGGGATTTAAAAAATACATGATAAAGGTCCAGTTGCTGAAGCATTTACTAAAACATTCCCGTAGAATAAAAACAAAGATGGGCAAAATACAAAAAAATTCCATTTGCAATTTTTTTTAAAAAAAACAGGATAATAAAGGTTCATAGAATAAAAATACAGAGATAAGCAAAATACAAAAAAAACTTTTAAAAATCCAGTTTGTAATTTTTTTTAAAAAAAGACTGCTTTATAAAAGTCTAGTTGGCAAAATTGTCAGATTTTCTTTGTTTTGTATCAAATATTGCATCATTGAAAAGAGCTAAAAAAATTTCACATGGCTGGTGAAAATATTATTTTGTATTTTCATCACTTCAGTCGGAAAGTATTTGTATTTTGCCAGTCCATAAAAGTATTTTCAATTTTGTATTTTCAATTTTGAAAAAGTATATTGTATTTTGAAGTCCGTGAAGTATTTTGACCATCATTGAAGTTTCGTGGCTACAATAATAACCTTTGTTTCGAAAATGAAATTTTAAAATTGCCGCACATAACATTTAGGCGTGGTATAATTTGGCTAATAAGGTGCTAAACTAATCAAACAGCTGCTTACATTAAATTCAATTTTTTATTTATTTCCATTTAATTTTTGTAGCATTTTGATATTTTTGAACGGATTTTAGGAAAGTATTTATAAAGCTTGAGTTGGTAAATATTTTGCCCATGTGTGGCTGATCACATAGAATAAAAATATTATGGACATCGTTAGTCATTGTTAACAAATGTTTCCTCAATTTGTTTCTTTTCTATTTTTATCGAAGCAAGAGTCTCCTTTCAAAAAGTAAATAGAATAATATCGTGTGCCATTTCACTTCTTTTTTTATCCTTTCACTCTCACTTGACTTTCTTTAGCAGGTGCGGCACACAAATATCATATTTGTGACAGACCAAGTAAAATGGGCACGAATGATACTGTAACCTTAAAGAATTTAAAGCTTACTCTCCTCTCCTATTCTTTACTCTAAATTCGTAACTGTTACAGTACCCTTATCATCTGAACTGCCACATATTTGAAACTTTAATTTTTTTTAAATGTGGCAGTTCGAGTAAAAAGGTCACGAATGGTACTGTAACCTCTAAGAATTTAAAGCATTACTTTCCTCTTACTTTCCTGGTACTGAATTCTTAACTGTTACAGTACCCTGATGATTTGGACTGACACATATTTGAAACTATAGTATTTAAACAAAAAAAATGTAACAGTCCAAGTAAAAAGGGCACAAATGACTGTACTGTAACCTTTCAGAATTTAAAGCATTACTCCCCTCTCCAATTCCTTACTGTAAATTCTTAACTGTTACAGTACCCTTATAATCTGGACTGGCACATATTTGACACTATAGTATTTTTTCTAAAATGTGGCAAATCAAATTAAAGGGGTGTGATCAATACTGTAAGTTTTTAGTATTTAAAGTATTCCTCTAACTTTATTTTCCAGTTAATAAATTCTGAACATTTATAAAATGTACTATGTGTGTAATTTTTAGTTGGACTGTCACATATAAAAGCTAGAGTTACTTTTTTTGTCACTGTTTACAAAAGAAACTATTGGCGATTCTTGACAGCTGTAATCGTATTTGTGCATTCAGTTAGGGAGAATGTCGGCTTTTTCCCTAACTGTTCGGTTATATTTTAAAATCAGATTGAAGTCCAACGGAACAAAAAATTTACGATTTGATTTTTTTTATTAAAACATTACAAATCGGAATAGAGCACAAAAAACAAAAACTGCTCAAATCAAACATGATAATTAGCCCCAGAGTTGGTTTAAAAAAATTGTATGAAATCAACATTATTTTTAATAACATATAATTGTGTTTCAAATTTCCCTATTATCATATTTGTTTTAAAAAGCCATTGAAAAATACGAATAGCTTGAGAAAAATTTCGTATTCTCCCTGACTGATTGTGTGGTTTTCTATTTATTTGTGTTCTAGTAGTAGTATCGATGTCCATAAGTCAACACGTAGGATGAAAAGAGTCGGGATTAATTGGCCATAAAGGAAACATGCTTAGAATAATAAAACCAAGTTTTTCTACTTCCTAGAAGGCTGTCCATATTCATTAAAAATAGTTCATAAACAGCTCTCTTTTTTTTACTCCTATTAACTTACAGGCTGTATTATTAAAGTACTTTAGAATAAAAAAAAACGAACATTTAAAAAATAATTTAATTCAAAAGTTTTTTTAAAAGCCTTGATTTGTTTTATTTAATTATACTTTTATCCATTTTTAAAACAATATTTATTTTGTTAAAAGTTGTTCTCGTGTGGGTACACGTCTTTAAGCATTAAAAAGGCTAGGATAGAAGACTTCATATTTAAATGTATCTTTGAAGTTTAACACTTTATGTCGAACCGGATTTTAATATTTTTTACGACAGTTTAAAAAAATCTTTGTTCTTTCAAGCTTTATATGACTCATAAGATTGATGTATGTTCAATGGACGATTTTTGCAAATTTGCAAAGTTAGATGGCGCTATTTGAGCTTTAAAAATTTCGTTACTGAATTAAAACTGATTTTAAAAGTATTATTAATTATAATTTTGTGATTTTAATTTTGATTTGTGTAAAGGTGTAGTTCTGGGGACTACGTGAAGATTTTCCAGCACTTGGACGAAGAAGGTGTGAACGAAGAGACGCCGTGGAACGCCCTCTTTTGCGGTCAAATGTCAAATGTGACGTATTTTAGTGCCTCGAGACATCTCATCATTCAATTCCACTCCTCTACACTTTCCACAAATGCCAAAAATACGGGATTAATTGCAGAAAAGAACTACGGATTTCGGGGATTCTTCCGATTTCTTAATTCTAGTAAGTCATGCACACCCACAAGAACTTCTCATTAATTTCAGCCCATAGGATTTCTTTTACAGAGGTCACAGTACTAACTCATTTGTTCCATAAGAAATTTAATGAAAAAATCAAAATAATTTTGGAACAATTATCTCGTTTTTGGAAATATGTGGCAGTCCAAGTTAAAGCGAAAGGCTACAGTTCAGAATTTAAAGTTTCTATACCCCTTTTACTGGTTAATAAATACTGAAAGCTTGCAGTACTAAGTGAGCAGTTTTTACTTGGACTGCCACAAATTAACTCAAAAAAATTTAATCTCAATAATTGTGGCACGTGTAGTATAAATCACATGTAACTGTAAGAATTCTGAATTTAAAGTCTTAAAAATAAACTTAAAGTAATGCTTTCAATTGTAGGTCGTTTTTAAACAAGCCTGGAAAACGAGTCTAAGGCAAATTCAGTTTTTAACACCTTTTTACTTGGACTGTCACAAATTTTGGAGTAAAAGCCGTTCATACTCGAAAATTAAAATATTAAAATTTTTTTAAAAAAGTCATTCAGAATTTTTTTAAAATCAAAACTCATCATTATTATGAAAATCTTGTATCGTTTTGCCCCAAAAAACTCAGAATCAAACGCCATGAAACAACTAATGATAATCTTAACCAAAGTGCAAGATTCCAACGAACTTTTGTGTCTTTTAAGCTTTCAGCTCCCTTTTTTAGTCCTTGGTTTTTTTCCCTTAGTCTGAATGCCAATTCCACTTGTGTTCATCTATCTGAGATTTTTTTTATCCCCTCCATAGTTTTTAGTATTAAAGAAAAAAGAGAGAGAATTGTCGGTGATTTATGAATTCTGGGTGGCTATCTTTCTCGGACTATTTTATGGGACTTTATTGATTTATTGTCTTAAACCAATAGAGTCATAAGCATAACATGACCCAGATCAATTGAAAAATTGCTTTTTCCCCTACCAAAGGATTAGGTTTTAGATGGCCAGAATATCTAATAAAAAAGCTATGAACGGATGAAAAATATACGGAAAGATTTGGAAGAAAGCCGGAAGGGGTTTAGGTTACCGGTATGGATTAGTAGACCCGGTTACTATCTTCGTGATCTATGACCCGAATGACCAACCCATCTCATTTTTATTCTATATAAGCTTAAAGGAAAATATTTTTACATCGTTTCCTAACTGCAAATTATTTGCAAGTCAAGAAGGGATTTTAATCAAGCTTGGCTCTTAAATCGATTCAAATATCGTGGGCTGAAAAGTTACGAATTATTTATCCGCGAGAATTTGAAACAAATTTTTTTTATAGAGCCAGTTGGGTTTTAAAATTGAGTTGTTTAAAACTGATCAATATCTGTTTTAAGAAACATCTAGATTTTAACCAATCTTGTCTAAAATTGTTGTCTTTTGAGCATATGTGACTGTCCAATTTAAAATAGCACGGCTAGTACTGTAAGAGTTTAGAATTTTAAATTCTGAATTGTTATATACATTACTATCTGTGACGTTGTTACTTGGAGTGTCACATATTCAAATGAAATATTAAAATCAAAAATCTTTTAATCGACTGCTAAATCTGTTAAAATTTATCATTTTAAGAATTAATGCCTCAAAGATATATTGACTATATACTCTATCAATTATTTTAAAGATAATCGAAGATATTTCGTAAATAATTAATTTCTTTCCTAGATTTTTTTATTGAATTTATTTATGAGTAAACTTTTATTTGGAAAACACTAAAAAGGAGATATAAATTCTCTTTCGTAATAATGAAAGTGTGTCTGGTAGAATATCCGCGGGGTGTAGGGTTATGATGATCTTCATTGTATTAGTATTGGTGGGGGGAAGGGGGCAATAATTTCTCGTTGATTAACTCATCCCCATTAACTTCCATTTCCTACATTTCATTCCCTTTATAATAGACCAAACAAAACCAACTCTAGTAAAGTAATAACCGTTTCTACCCCCAAGAGCAAAAAAAATTAAATCTGCCCTAATGCATTCTTATGATTTCATAAATATGTGGCTTCCCAACAAAAAACAGCCCAACTCACACTTATTTATTTTTAAACAAATGCACGAAAATTCTAAACTCTTACAGTACCATCTTTGTCTTATTTACTTGGCCTGCCACATAATTACTATTGTATTAAACTGCATATCCTATGATGTAATAGTCCAAGTAAAAGGGCAGTGATGATACTGTAAGATTTTTTATATACAAAAGGTGCCGTTGATATTTAAAAAAAAAAAAAAAAAGCTAAATTCTGACAGTACTATCGTGCTTTTTTTTTCTTTTTTTTTTACTTGACTGCCACATATCTATTGTATTAAACTGTATATGTGGCAGTCTAATAAATTATGGCATGGATGATACACTAAGAGTATAGAATTTATAAAATGGGCCCTTCATATACTCTTGCAGTATCATCTTTTTCCTTTTTACTTGGACAAACACATAATACTGTTGTATTAAACTGCTTATGTGGTAGTCCAAGTAAAAAAAGGCATGGATCGATACGGTACTGTAACAGTTTAGAATTTAAAATTTCGAAGAAATCTAGAATAGTTTAGATTATAAAACCTCTTAGAGTACGATTAGTGCCCTTTTTACTTGGACCGCAACATATTACTACCGTATTAAACTACATATGGCAGTCAAAGTAAGAAAGAGCACGAATGGTACTGTAAGAGTTTAGATTTTAAAGTCTAAAAAAGTGGCTAGAAAAATACTTTAAAATCTGCACTCTTGGAATGCCACTAGTGCTGTTTTTACTTGAAACGCCACATATGTATGTCTATCTGATTTAGTATGAGATGTTGAAGGAGAATTTTTTGGTAGATTTGTGTGTTGACCGTCATTAGGGCTAATGGGTGAATGTTTTCGTGTTCATATCTACTAATGGATAAAAATTAAGACTTTCCTTCCTAATCTAATCTATAGTAAGGAAGAAATAAATGGACCAACTTTTCCTCTTCCCGTTAAGCTTCATTTCACAAGAAAAATGAAGTCGAGATCATTTTTCACAACCAATTCCCTCAAAACAGAACACAAGAATAGAAATAAGAGCTCAATCACTTTACGACGATATACTTCAATATTATTAACCTCTTCATTCTTCAAGTCAAAATGAAGTTTGTATCAAGCTCGTATAAGCAAAATAGCATATGCGGTTTAGAAACAATGGGGCATTCTAATTCATAATTAATTTAATGTTTTTGCACAGAAAAAATGATTCTAAAATCAATAGAATACTTGTTACTATGAATCAAAATTTTTAACCTCTTCATTCTTCAAGGCAGAAAATTTTGCGTTATAAATAGAAACATGGGGGCAATTTAATTAATTACTTCAACATTTTAGCATGGGGCAAAGCGAGTGGAAAGTTTAAAGTACTTCACATTTCGGAACTTATTTCAATTAAGTGGATGATTTTAATAAACTATCGTTTTGGGGTATTTTGAAATATTTATAAAAAAAAGAAGTTTTTTTTGAAATTTTGAAGAACCTTATTTGAACTTTGAGACTTTGATGAAACGATGTGTCAAATATTTTAAAAATTATTTTGAAATTCTTTATTTCGACTACACGATGTGAACAATAAACTTTGACAAAATAGCTAGTTTTTTAAGAATAATTTTGGTGAACCATTGATACTTGATGCTTAAGAAAGCTGTCTTAATAATATTATTATATCTCAAAGTCTGTATTGTAGCAGTAAAAAGGTGGATGGTCTTGAGTCCACTCAACTTGGTCTCGAAATAACATGTAATTTGATACAAAAGATAAGACGGCCCTTAATTAATGGCTTCTTTTATGTCTTACCTTTCTTATATTCCTACATGTCTACATCAGCCATTTTATGTAGGACACGGCCCACAAAATAACAGCCATGTACACACAATTTAACCTCTCAGAATCAAAAACCAGGAATACGTTAGTGATTTTAAAGTATAGAATTCTGAAAGGTACAAATTAAAGTCATTAAAAAAATTGGACGCCATTTTGAAAAAGTAAAAAAAATTAACTTGAAATATTGGCGCCGCCCGATTTTCATCCGTGTAACTTTTTCACTATGATAAATAGATATTTAACTCTGCTGAAAAAACGGGCGGCGCCAACCTTTACGGCTAATTACCAATTTGTCGAAGTGGGGAAAGTTGAAACAGCAATTTTTTTAACTAACCGACACTGACTCTTTAGACGTAATTATTTCAGTTTTAATTGGTCTGGTCGAATTAATTTAATATTGGGGTGAACTGTTACTAATTTCGTGGCTACGCTCGTTTAATTATTTAGTAGCCTGATTCTAGGCTGTTATTTCTCAAAATGGGGCAAGTTAGAACAGCGAATTTTTAGCTGACCGTTACTAACTTTTTAGAAATACGAAATAACTGTTTCACTTTTAATTAATTTGGTCGAATTAATTTAATATTGGGGTGAACTGTTACTAATTTCGGGGCTACGCCCGTTTCATTTTTTCTTAGCCTGATCCATAGTTGGCTGTTATTTTGTGCACGACGGGAGTTCATCTCTGGTCTCGAGTCTTTGCTGAAGAGTTTAATTGGGGATGAGGTATTAGATGTACGCTCATTAAACTCTGCTCTTAAAAACACTCATTTCATATATAGAAGAGGCTAAATATACCGCGGCTTCAGCCACAAACCCTTAAGACTTACCTGAATTAATACAAGGCTAAAAACAAAAGGGTTGAACACAAATTTCGTTTCAATTTCTACAAGGGAAGAATAATTTTTTAAATAGCCTTTGAGTAATTAAAGCGCGTCCGTTAAAGTTGTAGACTACGCCGAAGTAAATCTGCTATTTTGTTAAATTCAAAATGTTCTTTCAATTTAATATATCGATTAATTACTTTTAAGATTGATTTAGGTTTAAGAAAATAAAATAATCTTATAAGAGACTACAGGACTAAAAACAAAAGGGTTGAACACAAATGTTGTTTTCATTTTGAAAGGGTGTATGGGCTCTAAAATAAACATGTACATGATTAAAGGGTGTCCGTTAAAGTTTTAGACTTTCCCAAAAATGTTTTTATTTTGTTAAATTTGAAATGTTTTGAAGATTTTGCATATTTAATGTATCAATTTACTTAATTACGTTTAAGATTTATTAAAATTTAAGAAAAAACTACTTTATAAAAGACTATAATCTCCAAAATGTAAAAGTACAAAAAATAGACTGTGATGTAAGAATTTGGAATTTAAAGCCTAGAAAAATGCTAAAACCTTAATTTCGTTTTGAATCGGACTGCCACATAACCTCTAATATGTTTTTTTTGTTGTAGGTCAGTACGAGCCAAGTGGGCGTTTGGTGGCAGGGACGAAATGTGATTATAGATTTGAAAGTCATAATTACTCGATGCCAGAAGGGAAGTTCTTCTCGCCGTACTTCCCTTCAAATTATCCTCACAATGTCATGTGTGCCTATCTCTTTCGTGCCAGGTCAGTAATTATTAATTAACACAACAATTAATTACTACTACTCTATATAAAACTAGGAGGAAAGGCCCCGCAAAGCGGAGCTAAATTAAAGGTCAGAGGTTATGAAAGCATTTTTGAGACCTCCATCAGAATATCCAATTTTTTTAAAGCAACGGTTAGAAAGGCGCTAGCTTTGTCCAAAACCAAGCATTTGACCACAGAGCAGCCGATAGCAGCTGGAAGCGACCGGCTATCGGCTGTTCTGTGGCATTTGACCTTGTTTTGACATATTTAAAGGTCAAGGGTCAATATTTTGTAAAGCATCATAATCTGAACATTTAAATTATTAATGAGACCTTTACAATGCGCTATTCTGATTCAAAATCGGATGTGTAGTTAAGGAGGAGTAGCAAAAGACAGACAGACATATCTTCTCGGTTATTTATAAGGATAAAATAACAAAGACAGCCAATTCCACTAATTAATACCCTATTACTCTAATTATCTAACTGAACTGTTTTATTGTAATTACAGGGTGCAAGAACGGGTTAAAATTCTCTTCGAATCCGTGGCCTTAGAACCTGAGATTTACAGGTGAACAATCAACTGTATTTTTTAAGTGGGTTAATTAGGTTTTAAATGTGACAGTCCAAGTAATAAAGGGTTATCGTATTTTAAGCTTGGAAAAATTTTAAGTAGTCTTTTAAGTTTAAAAGGCAGATTTTTGGGAAAAAATATTTTTTATTTTGTATTTTTCTAATTTTTGAGAAGTATTTTGTATCTTGAATTTTGAAGTCTATGTATTTTGGCCACCCCTGGCCGTTATTATTTGGACTGTCACAATTTTCATGAAATTTCAAGCAATAAAATCACTGAAATATTAACAGTAAAACATACACAAATTTTGAATTTTTCACCAAAGTTGACTACAATCTTCAAATTTTCACAAACATAATATTTAACATTTTTCAAATTCTAACTTAAATCAATGCAGGTGAAAAATTCAAATTTTTAGGTACATTTTTTATACTTTTCAGAATATTATTGAAATTTCAATCATTATTTGTCATATTTTTTTTTAATTAAAATTTAGCCAACCTGAACAAAAAATATTTTTTATATCTGTTAATTATGTGTGTTTTTAATGTGTTTTTTGTTCTTTGGTGAAATTTTTTATAGTTGCCTGAATAAGACGGATATGATTCGTGTACTTGACGGTCCTACCTCTCGCTCACCTGTCATTGCCTTGATTTGCAATTTCATTCAGGATTATGAGGTAACTAACTATAAGATAAAAGTTAATATTTAAAACAAAAGCAGAATAAATTATGAATTTAATCTGTTTGAGGATTTGTGACTTTTTATTTAAAAAACAGAACAAATTCTAGTATAAACTATAAAAATAGAAAAAAAATATTTAAAAATTTACCTTTCGTAGACCAGTTCAATAATATTTGAAAATCTGATTTTAAACATTTAAAAGAAGCACAATTTGTGAAAATCCAGCCAAAAAGTTTAATCGTCTCTGATAAGTTGACATTCATAAATGATGTTAATCCAATCGGGATTTTTTACACACAATTATATCTATAATATTAAAAATATTATTTTTAATTTTTAAATTCGCCAAGCTTAAACTACGAGTAGAGTTTTTTTTAAAAATAGAAAGTCACATTTGAATCCAACAAAATTAGAAATCTTTGATAAGGGAACATTCATAATAGATGTCAATCCAATGGCAATTTTTTACATAGTTTTCGACGCATTTGTCGTTAATATTTGGGCAATTTGTTATGTAACAATTTGTGAACGTCCCTTTTTCATATTTTTTATGATAATATTTTGGTATTTGCAGATAGTCTCAAGTGGGCAAGACTTGCTTGTGGAGTTTATAGGAAACTCTGACAATCCTGGTGCGGGATTTCGAGCCAAATTTCATTTCATTAAAGTGATTTACGAGAATCCGTATGACCCTATGCGATTCAATTTACAACAGTACTTCCCCAAACTCGGTGAGTCAAATATATATATCTCATAATAATAATATTGTCGGAATTTTCAAAAACATTGCAAAAAATACAATAATTTTTTTTGCATAATTAATAACAGAAAAATAATTAGTTTAAAATTTAGAAAATAAAACATTTTTAAACGTAATTTATGAACAGTCCTCAATGTTTTTGTAACATAATCCATATGAGATATGATACTGCTGTAGATTACACAAATGTTTTGCTTGTACTGCGTCACTTTGTAAATTTATTTCATTAGAATATTTGTTTGTAAAATACGTTTTCAAAATTCGGTTTTTGTTGAATTTAAAACTGAATTTTGAAAGGAAAGAATTGCTCAAAATTTTTAGAAGTTTTTTTGTAAAAAAAACATTTTTTTAAGCATTGATCACTTGATGAACCTCCATTGTTGGTAATAAATATTTAGTAGAAATTTTTTATTTTTTTTCTCAATATATATAAAAAAAATATTTTGAAGAGATTTTAAGGTTTCTAAGATGTAATTTGTGAAAAAAACGGTCAAAGATACTAAAACAAATATTTTGCGGCAATTAGTTAATTAATAACTAACCTCTAATGTTAATAATAAATAGTCAAATAAAGTGCAAATAATGAAATGATTTTGTATTTGGTTGCATTTTCAGAATTACCTAAACACGGTGAAGACGGACAGCCCCAAGCATCAACTTTAGGTGAGAGTATTAGTTCATTACATATTTATTAAATTCATTATGCAACTAGGTACTCTTGTTAGTTTAGAACAACTTAGTTTATTAAGTAATGTGTAGAAATATACTTTATGTGAACGTCTCTGCCGTTTGTCTGTCCGTCTGTGATCCGAAAATAAAATAGAAATTAATAGGTTAGTGGAGATTATACCAGGAAAGATGTACTTTGACTACAAAAGATTCTGGGTGCATTGTACTGTAATTTTTTGTACCTTGAAGGTATTTGGCCACAATAAATTTTTGTCTATACAAAAATATTTGGTGTACTGCACTGTATTTTTTTATAACTCGGAAGTATATATGGCTACTACAAAACTTCCCTTGTATAATTGGTACACTTTACTGTAATTTTTTGTATACCTAGACAGTATTTGGGTACAGCAAATTTTTGTCTTTAATTGGTGCACTGTACTGTAATTTTGCTGTACCAAAACAGTATTTGGCTAAAACAACATTTTTTCTATACAAAAACAATTACTGCACTTTACTGTATGTTTTTGTACCTAAACAGAACTAGATTAATTCAAACATTTTAAAATGACGGTTGGTACACTTTACTGCAAGTTTTCTGTACCTAGACAGTATTTGGATATAAAAAAAATTCTGTACAAAAACCATTGTTGCACTTAGTTGTATTTTTTGTTTATTTTGACAGAATTTGTGTACAATAAAATATTGTCTTTAAAAAAATAATGGTACACTGAACTGTATATTTTGTGTGTCTGAACAGTATTTGGTTGCAACAAAAAAATTCTATATAGTTTGTACTTTACTGTAATTGTACTGTACATGAAAGGTATTTGGCTATATAAACAAGATAAATAGTCTTGCACTGTACTGTATGTTTTTTGTACCTGGAGTATTTCAGTAGTGTTACTGTACCTGTGATAGTTGGTTCTATCTGGTTGTAGTGGTTTATTTAGTATTGGATAGTAAATAGTGGGGAAAGCACTTAAGTTTATTCCGAATGTTTCCTGAATTC
>JAQGBQ010000804.1:0-16217 GCA_034698485.1 Vertagopus arboreus
TAAGAATACTTTTAAAATAAATTGAAAGCCGAGTCATCCCGGAGGCTGTTTCCAAGTCCTAGGGTAACAACCACTCTCATTCACAATAGGTCATTTCACTTCCAGGAGTCCTCTGATTAGCCAATTTTTTACCCAAGCTTTTGTTTAAGAACAAAATGGAACTGTTTACCATTATACTTGAAATTGTTCTTGTGTTCGGAATCGCTTCACCTAGTAGTGGATATCCATTACAACTGCTGTTACAGGGTCAAAGTGAATTCATTCTATTTGAAGGGGCCAATTTGCATGAAAAGCAAAGATCTAAAAAATATTCATACTCGGATGAAAACACAGAACCAGAGGAAAAGATATGTTCCCGAGGACAATTTTGGCATATTCGTGGACTTCGTTGTGTTCCCATTGCATGTAATGGTGGAAATGAATATCGGGATTCTAAAACAGGAGAATGCATTATCGGTCTTTTGCAGAAATATACGAGATATGGAGTCCCAAAGACAATTTGGTATGATTTCATATTACAAATTTAAAGCTTAAAATACGGGAAATTAATTACATTTTAATATTCTAGGCGAAGCAACTTCAACCAATCAAAAAATCCTATAAGATATCCGTTGGTTCGATTCAGAGGTTAATTTTGGGACTCTTTTCGATTGCTGAACACATACAATTATAGAAAAATTAAATAACTAAATACAACTACAACCCAGACAATAAACAAAATTCAACTGTGTTTGTATGAAATGTAATTTATCCTAAATGTTGTAAATAACAATTGACAATAATAAAATGTCTTACGCATCCTAAACTTTTTTTTTACAATCCTCAAACTTTGTTTATTTGCTACATTATAATTATAATTCTTCTTAACATTTCAATTCTCAAACTTGAATTAGTAATAATTAATTTAAATATAGATAATACGTATATTATATCTGGACTTTGGAGAAAATATCTATATAGTAAGTATAAGTAATTCTTATTAAATATAATTGCTTTTAAAATTTCTGATTCAAAGTTCATTTCTCCATCACAAATTGTACGTATTGTAAATACACAATATTTTTGCATGGTATACTTCAATGGCACTGAATGACTAACAAGTTTACACCGATATCAGTTCAATTTTTTTGGTAATTAATTTTAATAACTTAATACATGAAATGATAACTTCATGAAAATTAATTGCTATCTGATTGTGCATTGCAATTCGTAAATTTGCATATCTAATCTAAAATAATTTCTAGATTTATAGCACACAACACATTAATTATTTAACAACTACTTTCTTTGACTACCTGAACATTGCACACAAACTAAAAAAAATCGTAAAATATAACTTAATGAAAATAAACATTAAATTATTAAACTGAAGCTTTTCTTGTGAAAGAATACGTTAATGGCACACAATGAACATATAATATTATGTATACGGTAAATAATTAAATATACAAAGCTCGCTAATCTACCACAAAAAAGTTGACATTCAGTCTGCAAAAATCAGGATTTCTTTTCCGGCTGTTTTTATGTAAATCAGGTAGAGAGACAACCTAAAGGTATATAACCTGAGCTCAGTACTTTAAAAAAACGAATTATGACTAAATTATAATTGCTATTGAACATTTAACATATTTGCATGATTTTAATGTTCTCTAGCATCAAGGGCTCCTCCCTCAACTGAGGAAGTAATCGAAGAGGCAGAGGCGCTGTATATTGCAAAGACCACCACCGCTACACAACTCAAACCAAGGCCAACTCTGACTCCAACATTTCTCCATAAACCCCCAGCCCCTCCAGTAGCTTCTTGAACTGAGGAGAAAGCAGTGAAAGTCAATTTCCACGTTCCGTTTCAATATCAATGTGCCACACAAAAGAGGAATCACACCACCGCCACCGGATAGATCCAATCGAGTATGATTAAGGATAGATATGTTTTAATCACAGGGTTGAAGGGTACCATTAGAGGTGACCACCAAAACCAAACACCCAAGCGGTCAGCACCCGTGGTACCAAAATTGATTCAAAGTCGATATTGATTGAGAGCGATAGAATGAGAGAGCATCAATCAACAGCGGAGTAGATGGTTAGCAAGCATGCAAAAAACAAGGAAAGAAAATGTCCAATTGGTCTCATATTAATTTTTACAAATAGGTATGTAGAAACAATGTAATACATGTTGAAATCTGACATATGCAGACATTTGATAGACTGCCATTATGAAAGACCTGATTTCGATATAGCTCTGAGGAGTATTTTGGTGTATATATGTGTGTGCAGTGCAGAGGAAGGTGACGAATTCTGCGTTTATTTACCTTTCGACTGCCTTCGTGGTGGAGCGACAGGAACGTCTGGAGCTGCTGCAGTCGCTGATGCTGGAGCAGCAGATTTGGCAGTAGATTCGGTTGGTGGAGGAGCCGACGCTTGAGGTGCGACAGCCTGAGGAGCGATAACTGGAGCACTTGGAGCTACGGGCTCAGGGACAGTCTTTTGAGCTGCAGCAATAGCTTCTGCAGCCGCTCTAGCTTCCGCGGCTTGTTTTTCTTCTTGAAGCCTTTGTTCTGCAATTCGCTTCTGCTCAGCTAATTTCTTTTCTAATGCTTGCCGTTCAGTAGCAAGTTGGGCTTCATCAGCTTCTTGAGAAGGTTGCTTTTGAACCGTTGCTGCTGGTGCCTCAGGGGCCGCTGGACTTGGCGGGGGGGCAACTGGAGCAGAAGGAGCTTGGACGGGCGCTGCAGTTTCTTGAGGCACTTGTGGTTCTGGTTGAGAGACTTCTGTTGTTTTGGGGGGAGACGGAGACTTTGGTTTTTCGGGCTCTGTGAAATTAATTTAAGTAATTGATGTAATTGATATTATTTCATTGAGTTTAATTTTATATGAATTAATTTTACCAGCCGTAGTTTGGGCGATAGAAGTTTGTATCTTTTTCATGATATTGTCAAAAGAGTCTTTCCTGTAATAATAAAATCAAATTTCATGAAAAAACTAAAAATGGGATATAATAAATAAACAAAATAAATACACACCCCATGTAATCTATATGACCCTGCTCCCAGGCATGTTTTCTCATTTGTTCTTCGAAACCAATTTGGTCCGGTGATTTTTCTCCTTCAAGGGACATTTTAGCAAAAGCTCCAGCGAGTCCAGCCTGAAACAAGTTGATTCAAGATTAGAAAACATACCTTTTAAAATTGCATATCAAGTTGTATAGTTCCAGCACTAAGGTTTATTGCAAAGCATTGCAAATAAATAAATTTGTTTGGGATCCAGTGATCGAGCATCATTGGTAAACGCTTTCTAGTTTTGTTTCCGTTGTTAGTATGCAAAATTCTTCATATCATTCTGAATTCAGTCAGCTTCAAAATGATTTCATGTATGAAAGTAATAGCATTATGATATCGAGTATATATTAGACAATTTGTAAGTTGCATTTAGCATTGATTAATATGTTTCAGAATATTATTATCACGCTTCAGCAACATTCAATTTTATTTTTTTTAATTCAAATATATATGTAAATGACCAAGTGCATGCTGGCTACTGGCTATATAAATATTTTCATGAAGTAGGCCCCATACCCTGCCGGCAATTTGCATATCCTGCGATTTAAAAGACTTTCTCTAAACTTACAGAACTTTGTTCAGACTCAGACTTATTTTTGTCTTCCAATTCAGGCTCAAAATCAGACTTTTGTTTATGAACAAAATGCCCCTCACCCTCATGGGAAACTTCAGGGCTATGGTGGTGATGGTCACTTTGACTCTGATGACTAGAAATCGTCTGGGGTTCAGAAAAGGACTCACAAGTCGAGGGCGGTGGGGGCGGGGGACGTGATAAATTTTCAGGAGGATATCTCTCGATTGCTACACTTGTCCAATGGAACTGAGGTACTGAAGGTTGAGGTGTAATTACAGATTCTGAACTTTGAAAGGAAGGTTGAGGAGGTTCGAAAGTCGGGATAGGAGGGGGTTGGTACTCGTAATTTGAACTAAACGGGGAATTAGAAGAAGCAGACGAAGGGTCAGAGATGTATATATGTGAGAAGGTGTCTTGTACCTGCTCAATCATTGTCGCAGATTGATCTCCACCCTGCATTTCAATATTTTTAATTTACCATTCACCAAACCAACCGTTTAGTAATTTTTAGTTGTTAATAATTGCTCAATCTTATCAAATCAAAAACTCAATTAAATTAAGCTAAGAATTATGGCCCTCTTATTAAATTGAAGGACGGTTTAAATTTTGTTTTTCTTCTGAGCATTAAAAGTTTAAGGCACAGGTGCTTGAAGAACAAAGAATAAAATATATTTATAAGCAAATCCTTATCGCTGACGTACCATTTCCGGCGATAACTTACGGTGGACATCTGCTCGAAAAATGTCCCACCAAGCTTGGAGCAACTCCTATAATAAATTATAACAAAAGTGATAACATCTTCAAACACATTTATCTAATTACATTCCAGAGTGTTTTAAAGATTAGGATCATCATGACCTATTAAATTTTTTAAAACTAACTTGAAGATGCTCCTGACCAGAAGGAGCTCGAACAACTCGAGTTGCACTGTCGAAATACATCAGCCAAGGCTTCTCAGAACCGATGAAATGGACAATTTTTACATTTGCTCCAAATCTACAAGCATAAGATTTTCAATATTTTAATATCTAAGTAGTTATCCATTTATAAGTTCAGAACCACGTTGTACCACAAACTATAAACGTTTAATTTTATTGCGAAAAAAAACATGGCATTAACTTTGGTTCCCAGCCAAGTTGGCATTGGAATAGCTTGAGAAGTCGCAAGTTTGTAAAAATTCATTGCATTACATCCTAAATCTGTCTTGACTCAGAGTTTGATTCATTGAGTTAAACTCGTTAAACGTTACTAATAATATTCAACCTAGTTAGCTTTTGAATTCTCATCGAAAATCATGCTGTCATCATATAGCATTTTGACTCATTAAAAAGTTTTTTTTTCTGGACTGGAAAGCTGAGGTAGTTGCCCCTTTTATTACTCAGGACGTTACAAAGTTATCATTTATATCCCGAGAATTTAAAAAAGAACTCTTACACTTTAAATGCCGGTAGATATGAGTAAGTAGCTGATGCCACCATGTTGTAAATGAATGGCAAATGCCTACTAATATCCGAGACAGACCAGTCGTTGAAATACAAATTGAGAAGTCCTTGATCTCCGCCTATTAAGTCATCAAACAAATGTTACATTACATTCCGGCCCATTTTATAATTAATAATATTTTAATTAAATCGACTGAGGCGAGAGATTCTTGAGATTCCGTCGGTTCATGAATGAATGTGAGTTGTAAATTACCATCAAATGAGCCACTAGAAACGGCAAATGCCAAGAGTCGGGTATAAGTGTCAATGGACGGGGTGAAGACAAAGACACCTGAGTTAAAGCAGTCTGGCCATCCAACATCAGGAGCTGCGGAGAATTCATTGCGGTCGAACAGTTCATCACAATTTTGAAGGACCTATGCGAGCAACAGAGAAAATGCGTCTTATCGTTTGATCTCATTGCATTTTAGAATAAAAATAACTATATCCCCAAAGGATGTTAAGGAAGTTACCAAAGTATCGGCATCCAAAAATACACACTTTGAGAATTGTGTTAGTCTCCAACAGTGAAGTTTCGTGAATGTAATCCCCAGTTCGGGACGAGAAAGCAGAGCCAAGTTAGCAGAGTCTTCAGAGTCGAGGATATTCACTCCTGTGACTTCATCAAATTCAGTTGATAACGTTTCCCTGAAAGTACATGCATTTTTATCGAGTTTCCTACTATTTTTATTTATAAATATCTTCGATGAATACCTCATAGATGCAGTGACCCCTGGGGTGACCATCACCACCAGTTGTCCTGTAGCATTGACCCGGCGTAGGGACCTGGCTAGTACAAGAGCCCCCAAAGCATACGAGTCGTTTGTCGCAAGCGTCACCCATGCTCTTTCTGTAATAAAAAATGCATTCAATTAGAAAATATTCTACATCTTATATTAACTTTAGTTCATTTTTTGGATTCCGATGCTCCTGTAAAGAAAAGCATAAGCTGTCTGTCACAAATCTATTCAAGTTATTATATCGATCCACGACCTTGCACAACCAGTTATATATACGACAGTACATACCAATTTATTTGGCGACCGTCTGGAAAAAACTTCTACGAATGTATGACTAAACATAATGCTATCTACATATCTATCTATAATATTATACCGAAGTGGACACCAGGATGATTGAACATCTCAAGATATCTAGACACTGGTTATGTAAATCTGCTATCCTATTACCAATACTTCAAGCATTTGACTGGGATTTAAAGTTGATAGAGATTGTAACGAAGTAAACATTTACATCCATGGTCAATGGTTTAGTTTTTAAAAAATGAATGAATACTTTTTTTGTCTCCTCAACCTCTTCGGTGGGTTGGATCATATCAGTAGTGAATTTAATTGGACTAGAGATAAAATGCAACGCATATCTAAAGGAAGAAATACAAGTTTGTAAAACATTAAATTCTTACATACTCTACATGTGGGTTTTGTAACGCATGCATTTTTTAGATCAATGTCAGTCATAACATTAAATTAAAGCCAATTCCACGCTTTCAAAACACATATCATTATGTTAAAGAGTTCTTGCTCTGACAAAGACTTAATATCTTCGGATATACTTTTCTAAAAAAAAAAATGTAAAAGCCTTAAGCAAAAGGATAGAGAATCCCTAACTCCAGTTGTTAGTGAATTGTCTTATCAAGCTTTGATCAAGACTCCGACCTTTTCGTAGCATTCTTTCCTATTATAATAAAGCCGACGCCTTCTTCTAACCGAAAAGCCCACAAAAATATACACACAAGTCAAATACAGTGTATTTAGTCTAAACTTTATAAAAACAACTCTAAACAATGAAATTAAACAATTTACTACATGTCCATTAAGTTAAAGACAGAAATGACTGAACGCTCGGTGGTGGACAGCTTTGGAGAAATGCCAGAAACTAGAAACCACGTAATTGTATTTTAGAATCTGAATGAGTCAAGGACAATTATACTAAAAGTGCATGAAACCATTCAAAACTAGAGTTCTTTCTGACTTTCGAATTCCATATGTTTAAGTTAATCCATCCAACATTTGTTTTTAAAAGCGTTCTTATCCTTAAAACAAAATACTGTTATCTAGAACCAGAAGTACATAACTACAAGTTTAAAATGTTACAAACATAAAATATAAACTATTTTCCCCTTTCTTAAAATGAATAAAACCATGAAAGAAAAAGAAGCTTATAATGTTTAAAGCACAATCTGGAATCCAGTTTTAAAAGTTGTTAAATGGACTACAATCGCCCTAACTCGAATCCCCATAATAGGAATTGATGAAGTTTCAACCCCTCTGTTTCCCAAAATAGAATTCTTAATCCCATGAGTTTTTTTCATGCATTTGTGTAGGATGCAGATGCAGTAATACAGTTAGTAGTAGTAGTATTACATTCAATTCTACGTTGTATTCGGACAGTTTTAAAACAACATGAAAGTGACAAAGTAAAGCTTTACTTCTCACTCGAAAACATTGAGGGGGATCGAGAAAAATCACATTTGGAAATACTAATTGAGAATCAGATGCTATGAAAAAATACCAGATACCAGCTTGCAATATTATAGCTATTGACTAAAAACATGACTTTCATGAAACCATCAACAGATTTCAATATTTACAGCTAATTGTATGCATCTCCAAAAGAACTGGTTAATGAAAATATTCTTAATTAGATTTTATTAAAATGCTAGCACCTTAGCACCTTTCATAATGGATGTAATAAAAACAGACAAAGAAAGACGACAGCATTATCATGCAAACTATGTAACTGAAATGTCAATAGCCCAACCTTTACACCCACCCACACTCATAACCTAAGATGAGGTTAATCTAACGGAACGGCTTTTATTGACAATGCTCATCCTTGAGTGCATCCAAATCTAAATAACCTGTAAATTCTATTGGCAAATTTCCAAGCTTCCGTACTAAAATGTATTGATTATCGACAAATATCGAAATTCATAGTAGAAATTTGGAATCTTACTATAAAATCATTAGTCAAGACACATATATTTCATCCATAAATTTCTAAAATAGCTTATTGGCAACAACACTTTAAAATAAAATTTCAAAACATATTTTCCAATAATATCATTTCATTCTATGGATATATGCAAATCAAATACTGTTTTTAATCAGTGTTTTATCATAGCTTCGCTAATATGAAATTAGGTTATAAATTCATTGATCAAAAAATCGATTATTATGCACACGAGTTTATGTTTTATGCAACCGGCATATGCCCTGATCTTGATGCCAGAGCTATATAATATCATTGTAAAAGACTACATCATTGCAAAGGCTAGAATAGCAAATGATATGATATATTGACTAGTAAAAATGCATACTAATATTTTTTGAAACATATACTCACCTGACATTTTAAATCCTTTTTATAAGCAGAACAATTAAAATAAATTTGTAAAACACAAAAATTCGAAGTAAAAACTTCACCCTATCTTAACAATAGAGCTTTTTATATAGCAAAAACAGGTAAAGAAGCGCCGGCTCTGTGCAAATTTGCAGATGAATGCAATGCACTGCAAAAATAGGAAGATTGCGGAAGACGTAAAATATTTTCAGTAAAGTTCACAGTTCGTGAGAGATAATTCGACTGAAGACCAGTCTACTTTAGCCTGTTTTTCCGTGTCTTGAAATGAAGAAGGAATGTGGATGGGCGGAGGACCGAATGTTGTCCGACTAACTGCGAGAAAAGTCTTGGCATAAGAAGAAGAAGATATTCTCATTAGCATACAAGTATATTAAAAGACAAAGTTAATCCTATCGCTTAATCTGTTTGGATAGCTTGGGCTTATTCCTCATTGATAATGTGCGTATGTGACGATTCATATTGACTCTGAGATATCAAAACAAGGCTTCTTCCTTATCACCAGCCTTGACTTTTATTTGCCTAATTCATAATTCCAATAAGTCGCCTTGTCGTATGAATTTCTTTTGGTGTTGCAAGAAGATGAATGATGTTGAATCTGAAAAAAAAAATCAAAAATGTTTAAAATTATTGTACATTCAAAAGTCTGATTTTGATCTGTTTTAAATTTTGAATTCTTACCTTGATAAATTTAAATCCATTTAAATTATGATTTCTAATTACCTAACCTATTTTCAATCAATCAGTTCCATATCAAATACTTTCTTCATCATATGATTCATTATCACCCTCTTTATTAAATTCATTGAAAATTCATAAAGTTAAAAATTACTTAAAACGAAAACAACCGGCAATGGTACTTTAAGGGTCAATTTATAAATAAATTATATACACATTAACTATATAAAAAAAATTAATTCATCAGCACCACAAAAAAACATTATCATAGCAAGTCACCTAGTTAATTCATTCTTCTTGCTAACCAGTCTCATAAATAGCCATAAACAATCTGACTGAGTGTAATAATATAGTAAAAACTCCAAAAATCAATAACAATTAATTAATTAAACGCACTTTACACTGAGTGTCTGGACTTTGCATATACGTAGCATACTCGTCAAATGTAATAATATAGAGATCTGGATTTTAAAATCCTTTGAACCGTATTAACACCCATTCAAGCTGAAAGGGGCATCCCCACTAGCACGTTCCTTCTCATAATTTGGGTTCCACCAGTTGAAAGAGTTGCCATCATGAATCTTTTGTTCATAGTTCTTCCATGTATCATCCTAAAACAAATTCACATTTTCATAGATTATCATTCTTTCTTAACTCATAAAAATTAAATTATACCCGAACCTTATACTTGGGATCATAGTCGTAGTACAAAATATTGAGGTCGTTATTGCTGTAAATTCTGAGCTCCCTAGGAAGATGCTGTCCTTCAGAGAAAGCTTTAAGCCATTTTTTCGGTGGGTGTTTGTCTGTCAAGTCAATAAATCTCTTCACCGGTCTCTTTGGACGATTTTCTGGCTTTGATTCTTCCATCTTATTATTAGCTCCGTGGTGGTCCACTTGGTCATTTCCCACTACTTGCACTTTCTTGGCCGGCATGACTGTCAAAGGGTCTCTAGTTATGCTCAAAACCTGTAAAAAAAAAGAGAATAAAAACCAAGTCACATCTCAATAAATCGGAGAAAGCTTTCACTTAAAAAAAGTGAAAGCAAAATCATAAAGTATTTTAATCGAGGAAAAACCCGCGAAACGTGAACAACTCAAAAACTTTCACAAAAACAACTGAAATTTCGATTATGAACAAAATTCAAGAAATAATCTTCCGTCGTAGTTCTAGTATTTTAAAAGCATTAAATTTACAAAATATTAATCATCAATCATATTATCCGCAGTTGTACAGATTTCAAAGGTATGAAATGCGTTAAAATCTGACGAAATCACAAATTACGACTTAAAAAATTGCCAAATTGACATATATAATATATATAAGAAGGTCGAATGTATTTTATTTACTCTTAATTATAGCTCGTCGACCTCCCCCACAGCCGAAAAGCCACCGGATGCAGCAGCAAGTCAGCCAAGTAATGAAGAAGAGAAAGTAATCAAAGTGAGTGAAAGCTGTGCTAAGCGGTTATCGGAACTAGCCGCAAGTGAGAATGAATTTCTCCGTATCTCCGTCGAGGGAGGAGGATGCTCGGGATTTCAGTACAAATTCGAAATCGACAACAAACTTGACGAGAAAGAAGATCGGTATTTACTTTTGTTTAAAGTTCATTTTTAAACTAGCGGAAAATTGGAATTAAATTCATTGCTCTTTGTTGAATTACAGGATCTTTACAAACGGAAAATACGAAAAGGCTAAAGTAGTAGTGGACTCTACATCTTTGGACTACTTAAAAGGCTCAACAGTAGACTATCATGTGGAGCTGATCAAAAGTGCTTTCAGAATTGTCGAAAATCCTAAAGCTGAACACGGCTGTTCTTGTGGGGCGAGCTTTGCTGTGAAAATAGACTAGCCTGCTGATTCGAAACACGTAGAAAATCTAATGTTGTAAATCGTACGATTTTTGTCAATATATAATGTAATATATATAAATCTCATTTCTTAATTACTAAAAACTAAAATGCTTTGACTATTCTTTAATTATTGACTTACCTGTGCATCAGGAACAGAGAAACTGGGCTTGGCTGACTTCTTCTTTTCAAAAAATACAATGCCACATTTATCGATTAACGTTTGTACCCAATTTTTTGGCAGCTTATCGTATTCAAAATTCAATTGCTGAAGAAAAACAATAGCTCGATTCTTGAATTTTTTTAATGTCAGTGTGTCATGTTCCTTTTGGCCGATGTACTTGTACCAATCCTCCATTTGATCCATGAACACTTTAACTTTGTTCACCTTCACTTTCAAAATCTTCTTGGACTCTTGTTCTAATTCTTCTTCTATAAATGCTGGCCTCCGAGCTGAGGGAAGTGCCATTAGAAAGCTGGCACTGAGAAAGATTAGCAGTCTGATGAAAAGTATGAAGAAAGAAACTGCAAAGAACAAAACAATTTATGTTTAAATTGTTAAATTCAAGCACAAACAAAAGATTTAATAAAACAAAAACTTATAAATATTCTTCTTCTTCTTGAATAATCTTACGAAAAAAAAACAATAAAACGTTAAACTTTGAAATATTTGAAAAGCACAAGACCTGAATGAATTAAGAATTAAATACTAACGGAGGAGACCTAACTAATAATAATGAGCAAAGTTCAGGTTATTCACATTATTTATTTTAATATTTACCTATTTTGTATTTATTTATTTACTAGCTGACCGTCTGACCGTATCAACGTCTTACTCAATACTAATATCTCTAACGAAGAATTTGTGGAATTTACAGAGTACGCAGATTTTAGTTTTATCTCAAAATATCAACTAGAAATATTTTTGCAAAACCAGGCAAAATATTTCATGTTTATGAATTTCAGTTTTTTTTAATGTTTAAAAAAAATTTATGATAGGAATGATAAGATCCTTGTGTGCTTTTAAAAGTTGTTGTGAGGTGATAATTGAGAATTAACTTTAGCATTTTTAAAAAATATTTAAGTCCCCTGATTTTATCCAGTTTTTAAAAAAAAATTATGATAATGCGAACTGTTTGAATGTCTTTTTAAAATCTTTTTAAAATTATTATGCCAGCTATATAAATATGAACTAGAAAGAAACGTTAGGAAATGCAACAAATTTAATAATTTTATTCTAAATCTAAAGACGTTAGTTTACTCGTAACTTGCAGTAAAGTTGCATCAGTATAAATAGCATAAGTATTATAGATGTTTCGAAATGGATGATTTTGGCTGCATTTTAGGGTTTTGATAATACTTCGTAATAATAAATAACCTCAGGCAAGAAACAAAAAAATGCTTATAAGTTATAACAATCTGTTTTTGTATATGATTTTTAAGCCTTTATTTCTAAACGGTTTTAGTATATAGAGTTTTGATACGATTTATTATCTGGGTCGCTACAAAACTTTAAAAAACTATTCCTAACCAATAAATACTAATTATTGTATTAAGTAATTTGATATGAACATAGTCTACTTTTATTCAAGAACGTTTCTATAATTATGATGTGTTAAATGAAAACTCTTTGCAAAATCTAACACTTTAAATAGTCAATTGAGGTTAAAAATTCCAAGCCCATGACCTGTAAAACTAAACATAAATATTCACACCTACTATATCACATTATACAGAATGAATGAATTACAAAACTGAATAATATTATTATGACAATTAGAACTCTAATCTAAAAAATAAACATAGTTAGCAATTTACAAAAGAGACGATTCGGCTGGATGAATTTTGAAGGGCTTTTTTTTCATCCCACAAGTCAACAAAGTGATTTAACAAACATGCTAAAATTAAAAAGCCTTAAATGTAAGATGAGTTTGAAATGATGTAATTTATCATGAATTATGAAGACATTACAACATTTAACAAATAATATCTCCATTACACTTCACAATTCCTTTTGCTAATTTGCAAGCATTTATTAAATCTATATTTATTTATATAGGCTTTAAAAAATAAGTTTATGAAAAATGGTGCGACACGCACTACAAACAAATGGCAAATTTAAAATTACAATTTAAAATATCAAATAATAATAAATACAATAGTATAAACATTTATAAGGATCAAGGACCGTGTCCAATCGAACTACTGAAGAGTATTACAGCTTATTATTAATTTTTAAATGACCACCTAAATATATTCAAATCACTAATGCTTCACTAATCTTAATAAATCGAATAGGAAATTTCTTCCGTGACAATCAAACGATAGCCAAGGTCTCGTAAGAAAATTGATTGATCAGTTGACAGTAATCATCGCGGAAACCACCCCGTCTATTGTAAACAAGACTACTAATAGTGAGTGATTGTAGCATTTAGCTTTTTAAGGCTACGTAGAAATCGAGTAAATTATTATTTATTTTTAACCTCGTGTTTAAAGTTTTGGCAAACAAGAGTCAAAGCCAAAGTAAACATATAAGATAACAATTGCATAACCTTTAAGATCATCATGTTCTTAGATGTGCAACAATATGGTAATTCCCTCAATACCTACGTTTATAAGTCTTGTGCCTAAAAATATAACAATAGCTAATAATAACACCCTACCACCCTTACCAGGATAAATCTTCTTCTTTGTGGAGTTCATGAATAATTTCTAGCTAAAATATGAACGATTACATATCAATATTACACACATCAGGTTATATTTACTTAGCTTACTCTTGGTTACTTCAACTACTGCTTAATCCTGATACCATAACTAAGGCGAAGCTTATCCTACAAACGAAAGTGTTTAATAGTAGAGAAGCTTAATTCACTAAAGGTTACCGTCTAGAAATCAGCTTCATATAAATACTTCGACACGGTCAACCAAACCATTCATAAGTTTTGTGGTGTCCCAAGCAATCACTGAAATCAATTCACTTCGGCTTGGAAAGAGTTACTATTTTATCGGGTTTTGGATAAAATTTTAAAGTTTTCAGGATGACGAGAATAGCTTTGGTAAGCATTATTCAAGATTTTGGTTTACAATTCTTGAAAAAAATGCTAACTATTATTATTTGATACTTTCAGACAGTACTGTCGATATCCTTACTCCTAGTAGTTTATAGCCCGGTACAAGGTTCAGAATCTCCTGAAGAAGAGTCCGTAATTCGAGAACTCCGATCCGTTCATCTCACTGATCGTGAGATATCCAAATTGATGCCTCTAGTCTTAGAAGATGAATCCCCAAAAGTTATCGGAGATCATCATAGAAGCAGGCGGTTCATCATCAAAAAGAAAATCATTATTGGAAAGCTACTTCTTCTGAAGAAGCTCGCACTTCTAGGTCTTATAGGAGGAGGTGCTGGGTTAGGCGGTGGGGGTAAAGGTCAGCAATCCGGATATGGATGGGGACCTCCACCAAAACCTTCGTATGGTCCTCCTCCAGGTTTGTACAACATAAAAATATAACCCTAAATTGTTATTAACTAATCTTTTAAAAATTTGTTCATTCGTTATAGCACCTTCTTACGGACCACCAAAAATGTCATACGGACCACCGAAGGTTTGATATTTGACGTACTTTGATCTTACCGATTATGTTGATCTATCAAAGAAAATATTTGTATGTATCGTTTTTGGAATTACAGGCTGAATATGGGCCACCAAGTACAGGATATGGAAAATAGATTGAAAAGTTTTAACGATTTTGTCAAGAACGTTTCTATATGAATCACGAAACAGCTTTTTTATGGTCAGTGAGAACCCTTGTTCATCTTTTATGTGTATTATTATCATAGCCTGTTGGATTTTGATTTACTGATTTTTTTAAATACCAGAACGAATTATGCCATATATAAATATTCTAAAAAGTTTTTGTACAATCCAAGCTTGGATTTGATTGAAATTGTAGGAGCAAAAAAGGCGGAGCTACCCAATACTAAATTTTGTTTAGTATGGCAATAGTAAAAAATTTAGTATGGCAAGCTCCGCCTTTTTTGCTCCTACAATTTCAATCAAATCCAAGCATGGTACAATCCTCTTCAGCCGACTTGATTGAAAATCAAATAAGAAATCAAATGATTTGATGATAATTAAACAGTCCATAATTTTAGTGAATTTAATTCTCTCGTAAACTATGTATGTTTATTTAACACGAACACACCTCAACGGTTAAGAAATAAATATGTCAAACTCTTTATTCAGTTTCATTTATGCGTAACATTATTTACAACAACATACAAATGTTTCATTCACAAATACATATTAACATTTTGTAATGGATTCTTGTTTCTGTAAATATTCTATTCTAAGTGCCATTAGGGCACTAAACAAACAAACACTAAAAACAACATATATTGCATTCATACATTATTTAATGTTTTTAAAACTATGTATTTTGAATTGCAAAGCACGCACGCTTACAATAATCATTATTGCATAAAAATAAAAGTTTTTTCTTCCGTTAATTACATTTTTAAATGCTTTCATGACCGATACAAGTCAAAATTATACAATCCGTGGATTATGGATTATGAGAATGGAAAAGTCAATTAGGTTTCAAGATGCATTTGTTATTTTTTTTAGAATTTAGCTATTTTACCCCTATTACTCCTCCTTCTTGAAGCTGTATTAGTAAATCGTCAAAGTTTAGAAATGAACAAAAATATTTATTTAAAGTTTAACTATTTAGATATTGCATTGTGAATAAAACTAAATAAAATCTATGTAGTCATTTTCGAAGATCAGTTAGCATATTTAAACTATTTCATGCTACGTAAAAACTCCTCTAATAAATGGCAATAATAAACCCCTCCAAACATCAGTAGTATACTAAATTGTAGATTACTAAATATATAATACATAAAGATAGCTAAACTATTTCTATTATTATTTCGTTTTTCGTGTGCTGGAGAGACCCAAAGCTCATAAAACACCTCTTGCATAATACATTTCTAAAGTCTATAAACACAAAATTGTTTTAAAAAAGCTTGTCTTTTTTGATAAGGCAGATACAGGTGGAATTACAAAATAAAATACTATGTATATTTCTTTCAGTAAATAAAATAATTATAATAATTTTCAAATCACTTCTTCGTACATGAGTACGTACGATTTCCGCAATGTCAATAATTTACTTTACAGTCAACATTAT
>JAQGBQ010000805.1:0-16209 GCA_034698485.1 Vertagopus arboreus
ATGCTTATAAATGTAAGAGGTTAAGTGACAGGATATCTATTTGTTCACAAACATCAGGGCGAGCGAGAATACCTTTTACCTCGTTCATGTAAACCCAACCAACTGTAATCTTTAGCAGAATCAAAAATTACGCCATACCAATGTACTTAAAACTTATATACGTAATCCATATAAATATATATAAATATGTAGGTATACACTATCATGTGTATTTTTGCTTTTATCAAATTAATTGTTTCACTCCCTCCAATTCCAACGTAATCCCATTTTCTAAGTCTTTACTCGGGTCTTACAGAATTCAACATCTTATTTTTCTTTTCAGGCTATGTGAAACCCGGTCCCCCGAAAAGGATCTACGTCGTCGACACTGCTGTGAACAATGCCACTGTCAATGTTCTCATAGGATGGGATCCTCCAGAAGGTATATATAGTTTTTCATTAAAACTCAATGGCTTTCTATTATAAAAACAAATGGAAACTGGAGGACAAAACAGACTGTGAGAATAGTTTGCTGCACTGATGCTGCGGTGACGACTCGGCCTTTATTTCCAGTTAGGTTGACACACTATAAGGGAAAAAAACAAAGATGAATATATTCTAAAAGTATCCAGATGATCGATATTTATATATTACGCAATTCGTCTTGAACCGTTCTAGACGTTTGAGACTTGTCGACTACTTACTATGATGTTGAATGGTTCTTGTTAGAGATCAAACAAATAGTACATACATAATCCGCCTACCAGACAATATTAAAAGCCTTTTACCCTTGGGGTGGACTTATCTTTTTATACATTGCATCTTAATACTTTACTGAAGAATTGTACTAGTTTATTAAATACGAACCTGATCTAAATTTTTATTAGAGAACAAAGACGTAAACAATCTTGTTGACAAAATTTCGTAATGTTAGCTACAACTAGATAAATAATATATTTCCAATAATAAATAGTATATTTTTGTGGTTTTTAACGTGATGAAAGTAGGAAGCTATTTGTTCTTTTCACATCTTATATTTTTAACAATAAGAAGATGAAAGTTGTTCAATTTGAATTCCAACCCTTTATCTCAGGATTTCATTCATGTCGGATCCATTCCTATTTATGTATGTCTTGGGTTAAAAGGGTCGTTTTATTCAATGAATATCAAGCTTGTATGGCAATACAATGTAGAAAATATGCTAAGTAAATTCCATTTGTGAAAGCAACTGACATCAAAAGGTTTGCATTTTTCATTTTCCTCCAGAGATTTAAGCCAAAACAAGTTTCATTTTCAGTTTCCCTATAGATCTCTATGCAAATTTACTAACTTTTAACATTATTCAAAGTGCTAGCTGAGTGTTCGTTTCTGTTCGCACTAGTTAACCACTTTCTATTTCAGCGTGGTTAATCTTATCATTTTTAGAAACCTCGACCTACAAGTTCCTATCAAAATTACATATCATTCAGGATCATGTCTAGTGGTTTATTGATTGTAAAAATCATTTTGTTTAAATAATTTCTTACATATGTCTTATCTGTTATCTTAATTTAAAATTATACGATACTTGTAGGAAAGGAACGTTCTTCTGCTTTACGATATGAATGATCTTTGAATAGACTGAATTCGATGTCTGGCCGATTTTTTAGATTTTTGAATTACCAAGCAGGCTGAAAACCTGTTCGATTTTGTAATTATTTTTCAAAACCCTCCAGTTACAAAAAGTAATTTTAGATGAGGGATCAAGTTTTGATCAGTAGAATTTGTATTACCTACATAGCAGCAATTTTATCAAAGCACATACACCAGCATAAAACTACGTTTAAAATATACGAAAGAAAGCAGAGAGAAGAAGAAAGAGTAATATTTAAAACTCTTTTATAAATCTTGGCGTTGAAAATTGGTCTCAAAAGAGCTTTTATTAAAACGCTTGAAGGCCTACTTGCCCTTTCCATACAATATGCAAAAGGTTTAAATGGAACCAAGGATTGTGAAATGATGGTTTCCATTATCGAAGAAAGAAAGAACCGTTGTAGGTACGGCTGGTGTAGTTTCAAAGCTTAAATATTTAATGTGTGTTTTTATGCTTTTGATGTCTTTTAGAAAAAGCTTGTTTCTACAAAATCTTGTTGGTGACACATGAAGGTGCTGAGAAATCATTTCGTATTAAAGATGTAAGTCTAACCACATATTTTTATTTTATTTCTATCAAAAACTGTGCATCGAAATAGTGTAAATACCGGTTGACAGAATTATCAAAGGCGATCTTTTGAACAAAGGAATCTTTGTTAAATGTTAGATCTGTTAGATTCTAAATTTCCAAGTCGGAATGGAGTAGAAAGTTATTGTAAGTAGCTTATACTAAAATGCCTAGGGTGAAATTTAATAAAATCGAAAAAATTTTGCCTGCTAAATGAAATCGAAAGACACTAAAACCTTAATATTAAATACAAAAATTGCGTTGTTGTTGTCTAAAATAGGATCCCTTGGGAGTTCATCGCTATTGGTTTGAAAACCTCCCTTTTGGAAGGCCTTATTCCGTTTTGATAACCTCAAGAGACATTAGTTGGGATCATCAAAGTAATTTGACCCGACTTGACTTTGTTACTCCGACCTGTCTTGAGACTCACAACTACAGGTTTGACAAATGTGGTAAGTTTATTATTTAATCACTATCAAAGGATCTGGAGAAATTCTTTAAACTTCTATGAGTTATTTTTACATCGTTTGTTTTCTTGAGAACAATTGTTGACAAAAATTATAAGACAAAGTTCCATAACTTAAAACTTTTTAAAGAAACTTCTGAAATCCAACTTTGTTTACTCAAGCGATATAAGTTACAAGTTACTACACAACAGGCTAGAGTTCATTAGTTCAAATTCTTCAGATTGAATTGAAAGGCTTTGACTACGCCTTGCCCTTGTCATGTCTACTCCAGTTCTTGTATCGACACCATTGATCCCCAAGGTTGACTTATCATAACCTAGCCTACAAATAATAATGTGTATATTTCTCATTTCAGTTCCTCCACCACCCCGAGACCTCCAAAGCAAAACCCAAGATGGTTCAGAAGACGGGAAGAATGCCGAAGTGATATTGAGCTGGAAAGCTCCACAGAATACATCAGAGACGAATTCGATTCTAAAATATGTGGTTGTCATAAGTCAAATGAGCTTCAAGAGTAATGGCGGCTTGTCGAAATCCAACAATTCCAATCTTAATGCCAACTTCCCCTTTATGAAGAATTTCAACTCGAGTTTTCAGCCAGACATGAAACATTTCCCATATAATACACCAAAAATTCCTCAATATGAGATTCCTGGGGTAAGTAAACATAAAAATGAAAATCTAGTTCTTCCGTAAACTACTTTTGCCGTAAAATTTCCATATTTTTATGCCTTTAGATTTCTTTAAGATTTTTCCTGCTGCGTATTATCCTCACTTTTGCAAAATACCAACTACAAATTTTGCTCATAACCTAATCAGATCGAATGCACGATTCAGCTTATTCTTGGCGTTCCCAAAACAATCTTGAGATGAAAATACGTTTTGTAAACTAAAGTTGAAGATAAAAAAATATGTTGTTTCTTTACAGAATCAGACTGAAATCAAATTAAATCTTCCGGTGGAAGAACAATATACGGCAATGGTTACAGCATATTCCATCATTGGTCCGTCCTCTCCAGCACAACATCATTTATTTACCAAACCCAGTAAGCTTTCTCTTCATGTATTTACATTTCTTTTGCAAACTTACTGGATTTTCAAAGTTTTTTTTATGTATGCAGTTCAAAATACTTCGGTATTTTTGAGTAATTAGTTGTCAACCCTTATCAATCTGTTTTTTAGAACTTAAAGCTTCAATAACTAGTAGACGATACTAGGAAATGACAAAATGTTACAAGTCAGTTTTCTGGATTTCTTAATTGAAGTGATGTTTTGAAATGTTTATTTCACGAATGAGCTTTCTAGATTTTTTTTAAAATCGAATTTCATTTAAAAATAAACTTTCAGCGAGTCGAGTATGAAGATTCACATCTCAAGCTAAAAAGTGTTTTTTCTTTACTTTCTTTAGTGAAAGACGAGGTTCAGTCTAGCAACTGGCTGTACCTCACCATCCCCATTTCAATCGTCTTTCTCATTCTATTGGCTTGTAATGTTGGACGTGTGTACTTGCAAAAGAGACAAGTCAAGCTGGCTCGGAATCAATATTTCCAGGTACTGTCTGCACGCGAAAATCTGTGTTTATAATTAAAATACTTTTACAATTAAGTTTCGAAAAACTTTAGTTATTATGCTTCACTGGAGTCTATGCTTCCACTCGTGTTATGCACTATGTATAAGTATATAAGAGGTCGATAGAATGACATTTAATTTGTTTAGGAAGAATACAATTTGTAGAACTAGCCAAATGAGCTTTCAATTGCTTCCTTTGTTTTAAAATGAATTATTTATGTACAAACTCAACTTCTAATGGGACTTGTCTTCCACCCTGCAGCTGTCAGCTTTACATAAACGTGCTTTGGAAAAAGGCTTGTGTTTTTGTATTCAAATATTATATTGTTAATGCAGTGTCATTAGAGTCTAAATTAGACACAACACAAATACAAGAGCTTAAACATTATACAGGCTTAGAAATAATCTCAAAAGATTACTTTTCTTCTGGAACATCTTTTCATTAAAAAATATAGGGGCATATTTTCTAAGTAAATCTGAGATTATTCAAAAGTTTACGAATAAAGTATGCAGGATGAATACATAATTCTAAATAAATATTTGCAAACGTTGCTGGCTACAATTAGCTATTTCAATGTGAAAAATTACAACTGTGTTGTTTTTGTTAATTTTAGTCGATGGAAGAGAGAGATGCAATGTCAGCAGACTGGTCCATAGGTATGTATGCCTTCAATATGTCTTCAATTTTGCAAAAATATGCACAATGCACACAGCATCCTAACTATGCAATGTATGTAATCTATATGTATTCGATTCCGTAGTCCCATTGACTGAAGAGACTTCAACCTGGAAGCTATTTGATGACAACTTTCCAAAAGAAAGGTGGGAAATCATGTACGAAAACTTGACGATGGGAGAAGTCATAGGACAAGGTATTCCATTTAAACTTAAACCTTTGAGCCAAAATCTCTATTTTCACAAATAAATACATACATTTTAAATTGAATTTTTAACCAAGGGGCTTTCGGAGTTGTGAGAAGAGCAAAAATACCCCGAAAAAAGCTCCAATCTACTACTCTCAAGTATCTAGATAAGCAAAACCATTATACAATGGAAGGGGACAAATGTGAGACGGATATGGAAACCGTTGCCGTCAAAATGCTCAAAGGTAATAACTTGATCTACAACTTGCTTGAAGTAGCAATCCTGTAACTTTCTCGAGTATTTTCTAAGAAAAGGCTTGTGGCTATACATTCCGACTTTTAACGAGGTTATTTTAATTGCATTGTTGACTACTGGGACTTGAATAGAATTTAAAGCAACGGTTTGATGACTTTTATAACGAGATCACTAATTCATCACATCATCATATGAACCGTATTTTAGTATGTGTTACAATGATACCATCACAAATCACTACGATTTTCGGCTAACAGCCTTAATTGTACAAAAGCTAATTGTGAAACTGACTTTCCATAGACGCGTTGTACCAATACTTTACTACAAGAAACACCACAAAATGGTTGTAAAACGCCGTCTGCTTCGTTGGAGCTCAATTGAATTTAAAATCATTGAACTGGATTAGAAAATGCTAGGAATAAATTTCTCTTTAGATATTAATAACGCTGGGATAGTCATCAAAATTGAAATGAGAGACAAGGAACCATTTTGGTGTTAATAATTCCGTTGTAACCTTATAGACGTGTAGTTAACACGGATTGGCAGGTTCGCCATGGTCAATTCTACAATTCAATTCGATGTTGTGGTACAAGTGGCTTGTAGACTAGCCTAATAAATTTTGCAAGAGCTGGGAGAAAGGTTCAATCATATAGCTGGTATAATATATCTGTTGTGTTTTCTCTTGGAATGGGCACGCGTAGTTGAATTATTAAACACATATTCGAAACGAATAAAAAAAAACTGAGGTGACTTCGGTGGATGTCCGTTATGGTCATCATTTTACAACCTTTAATTTAATACATTCACATTTTCTATAACCTAATATGCAACGTGGTAGGATTAGATAGGAAATTGAGAAATTGCTAACAGAACATCTAAATCTAACTAAAAACGAAACAAAATTGCATAAAAAAGTCCTTATGAATGTAGGAGGCTAGTTAGTAGTAATTTTGACCTTGAAACTTTAAAACTGATATCAATTAGCTCACGAGCACAAATCCGAAACTTTTAAGAACAAAATTACAGACTACGAACTAAATACGGGCTCCAACAATTTTGTTTTCAAGCTTCCAAAACTAAGTCTAAAAAACATGAAAATGATGTTTGAAAATATCATAATTCTAAAAATAAATGATTAGGTACACGAAGGCCATGTAAATAGCAATTATGTTTCATTAAATTATATTTTCTCACTTTTACCTTTAGTCTCAGCCACAAGAGAAGATCGAGAGCAACTCATCAAGGAAATTATGACAATGCAGAGTCTTGGATTTCATCCTCAGATCGTTGGGCTAATTGGAGCTTGTACAAAAGGAAGGTCTCTCTGTCTCGTCCTGGAATATTGTCCTGGAGGAGACCTTCTTACTTTCATCCGGAAGGTAATTGTCAATTATTAATTCCCCTTGACTTGTGAATCATGAATAATGCAAGGAATTGCTCAGTAGCTTTGCATAATTGTTTCGACACCTGAATAAGTTTTCAAGTCATATTTAAACCCATTAAGATGGCAAAGGTTGAGTATGATGAAAAAGATAAGGATGTTTCATTGTATTAATTAAGATTAACACCTTATACACCTACAATACAACACCAACTACCTATAAAATAAATCCTCTATTCGATTCAAATCTTAAATAACTAGCAACATTTTCATTTGGTGTTTTGTAAATGCATGTAGTTTTTAATTGGATTAGTTCAATTACTCTTTATCCCTAGAAAATGAGAATTACAAACCCTAAATATTCTCTAGAGGATAGTAGAAAATTTGGGTCTAATTATAACAACATATTTTTGAACAGTGTTAGTAAACTGCTGTTTGTTTCGGTTAGTGCATTTAGTATATACAACATTTAAATCCAAGGCTGGTTTGATAATTCTGCAAACAAGGTCAGACCTTTACATGTGCCGAAACAAAAAACATTTGATTATAAGCGCGTGGAATTTAATTCGAAGACTAGTACCACTCCAGAGTTCCAACTTGGTTAAGATCAAACTGTAGAGAAGCAGTATATAAATCTAAATGAACCCGAGAGATTCTGTCTCTTTCAAAAGACTTTGTACACAAACGAATAAGTAATTTAAATGATTTCATCCTGAATTTTGAATGAAGGTCAATACTAATAAGCCACGAGCTCTTCAGACTACCGAAGAACGATTTCTAGACTAATCTTAAAAAATAATGCCATCACTTTGATCACTCTCACTTTGTATGGTACATGGTACTCGCAGTATAAAGTTATCTCTTGTTGATCTGACGTCGTAGTAAACAAACGCCGAACTTGAGGACGTGAAAAAGCAAAAATAAATCTTTAGAATTCCGAGGCAAAGGAAGTTCTATGAATAGAAAGACGATATTCTGGATCATGAATTTGAATCGGTATAAAATCATGAAACTAGATACAGGCAAATGGCATTTCCGAAGACGTCATTTACCAAAAGGAAGTGTTTGTGCCCACCAGGTTGAAACGAAATGGATTTCCGTTGTAGTTGAAGTAGAGTGAGTTTTCACTGCATCTGCTTTCTCATCATCTTGCAAATTGATGTGGGACTCTAACTACATGAGACTTTCTTTCGTTGACATTCGAAATTCTACCAATCTTCTAAATTTACCAAGGGTACCGATGCATGCTGAAATAAATATTGTGCAGCGAGTTGAATTTTTTGGATGGGTCGATGTTATAGCACCTTATTTGCATATTAAGTTACAAAGAAATGAGATTGATTTTGCATGAACAAATTAAGTTTTACAAAATTGAAGCCAATGTATGAAGATCTAAATGTTTATATTATATCTCAAGTTTTTTATTATTATTTGAGTGAAAGTATATCTTATTCGTAGTTGTCCGTACATACAGGAATAAAATATATGTAGCATGAAGGTAACGGTTTTGACAACACCAACTGTCACGAACGACTATGACTAAAAGTTTTTTTTTCATATGTCGACTTATTCTTAATCAAATTCAGCAGCTACTGAAATAACCAATTGGTATTCGTGGCCTAGTGAGTACTGAAGTTGACGTCTTGTATAATGCATGTGTACAAAAATTCACATCAAACAAGTTTACCATATCTTTTTCATATCTAAAATGAACTCCTTTGATATTTACATATATTATTTATGATGTCAACAGGTTCGAGCAAAATATTGGCCCACTATGGGACTGTCAGATGCCAAGAAAAGTAGTTCATTATCCAGCATCATGTCACCTGAAGAGACCACAGCTTCGAGAAGTTTTGGCAGTGGTGGTAGTGGTTCGAAAAAAAGAGATGGAAATAACAGCAGGAACAGCACCGATGACTCTCCAATCAATTATGCGGACATCTTCTCCGATTGCTCCTCATCGTCTGACAAAATTGCTCCTAACGAAAGTAAGAAATTGTCCTCATTGATATTCGTAATATATTCTTTGGTGACTATATTAGTCTACAAAAGTTTTCTATAAAGTCTGGAAATTTCTGAGTTTCCTGAAGTTTTCAACGCATTAAAATTGTACGTGTGGGCAGATTTAATACATAATTCATTTCATTCATTCCAAGATTCAATCTCGAGTCTTTACATTTGGGATCAAAATCAATTAAGTTTGTGATAACCAGAACCAAGAATTCACTTAAATAATACAACACTACTGCAAAGTCAACTGAAATCTAACCGAAAACTAAATTGATAGCTATATAGCCCCCATCAGCAATCAGATTATTTAACTTGTGTCTGCTACTATGAATTATTTATGTGTCATTAAAACAAGAACTCTTGATACATACAGTCATAATCATAACCACTTCTCGAAGAAAATTAAATGATAAAGCAATGTTTCCAGATTCATTAGAGTCATATAAAAAAAACTTTGAGTATAATAAGAATCTGCAGGTACATATGGTATGAGTTACTCAACCACTGAGGTAATATACGATATGCAAGACTCATAGTTACTTAGCTTGTAAATACAAAAACAAATATTTGCTGGAACATCAGACGTCATTAGCGTATTTCAGACTGTTTTGAAATAATAGTATTTCATACTCAGTTCAAATTTAACAGAAGTATATTCCTAATGCTATTTCATTTCTATGCAAGACTGTAAGCCTTTCGCCCACGTGCATTAATTTAGTGGATCAAATTAATAGAGCGATTCAAATTGAAGTATTCGATAAGGGTTGCACTTTAGTCCCGTCTTAAATTTTCTCTGAATATTTCAAATCTAATGCCTAGAAATGTTTTATATGCGATGAACAATTTAGAAAAACATCCGTTTATTTTAAGGCTAATGGATTTAAAAAAGATGAAAACAAGAAGCTTAATCATATTTCATTAAATTCATGATAGCTTATATTTGATACTTTTACTCGAATAATAAAATGACATTTTTGTTGCTACTTTAGATGAAGATAATCGACCTAGATCCCGCGTGGGCGAGGCTTGTCGCAGTCCTTCTCAGAAAAGCTTGCACTCCAATGCTACTGACGACGATGATGATGAAGATTTCAGACCAATAGACGAAAAAGATGTTTTGTCCTACGCTAGGCAAATAGCGATGGGGATGGTAAGCGCTTTTTGAATCCCTATTCAATTATCATTCTATGCTATAAATATAACTGTTTTTAACACAATTTATAACGGTTTATCGAAATCATTTAGTTAAAAAGGTTTTGAGATTTGTGAGCTTGAACGACGACGAGTGGGTTTATATAAGAATTGGCACATGAATGTCCTATAAATCTTTTGAATATTTAGCCATTGAACATAAGAAAGACAATGTAAAGATTAATACTCCAGGAAGTCCATCAGTATGGAAGAATCATTGTAGCAAGTGTATATTGGTTCAGACAGAAAATTGATGAGCTATTTTATATCCCCTTGCAAATAATGTTTTTGTTTTGCTCTACAAAGCACTGGCATTACATAGAAGTAAAAAAATGTTTATTGTTCGCCTAGTTCTGTCGAAAAATCTCAATAACATAACGTTGACGAAGCTTGAAGCATAATAAAGGAAAATAGGATGTGTAATAATGCTGCATAGTTGTGCAGAAATCTCATTAAATGTGAAAATACTAAAAACATGTTGTGCTAAAAAGTTTGGCTTTGGATTTTTTTGTACAGGAATATCTTGAGAAGAATCGGATCGTTCATCGAGATCTGGCAGGCCGAAACTGCCTACTTATGGGTGATCATAAACAAATCAAATTATCGGATTTTGGTCTTAGTCGAGATATTTATACGTGGAACGTCTATCACCAAAAGTCCAATGGAAAACTACCCATAAAATGGATGGCAATCGAGTCTATTTTTTCACACGTCTTTACGACAAAGTCTGATGTGTAAGTTCGATCTGTGATTAATCTGGTCTATTGTTCTTTTATTACACTTCGTATGGTGATACCAACAACAAATCTCACTTAGGGAGAAGGTAGGGTCATTAAATGAGAAAAACATCTCCACACAACTTATCTTCTCTCTGCGTTTTATGCTACTGCAATTTGGCATAGTATTAACACCCATAATTAAATCTTTCAAGGCCAAAAAACTAAGAAACAGGCAAGTAATGAAAAGGTCAAGGAATCTCTCTTTCGATAAGACGTAGGAATAGAATGTAGTACTTAATTAACAATATGGTTATTAGTTTATGTTTAAATTAACCGATCTTAACGACTGCTTGAGGTTTGCACTTCAAGCAGTCGTTGAGTAGGGATAAAATTACGATGTTGATCTAATTTTTGTTTCTGCTAGCTAATGAAGATTACGTTCATTTTTTATTGAGTACCCAGTTTGTTAAAAAGATTACTTTTCTTTTTATGTCATATAGAATCGAGAACTGAAACTAACTACACTACCTTAATGATATAATCGAATACCAGGAATTCCCTTACACTTTCATTGCGTTTAGATTAATGATTCAAACATTTGAGACCGTAAAGTGTTTCCTTTTCTCAAAGCAAATTAGCTAGCAAACATCAAACAATGAATTTCAGGAGAACCCTCTTTGTAAAATAAGGCTATAAATAGAGGAATTGAATGTAACTATTTTGATCTAAAGTCAAGTAAAGGAACACTTTCTTTGCTAGTACATAAAAAATATGTACTTTTGAATAAAGATTTTAAGAGAAGAACAAATAACACAAGATTCTTTAAAACTTTCTAATTTAGATGGGCATACGGAATCCTTTTATGGGAATGTGTCACCCTAGGAGGAACTCCATATCCTGGGTTGGGAAATACAGAACTGTTCCACCTTCTAAAATCTGGATACAGGATGGAAAGACCGGACAACTGCTCTGAAGAATTGTAAGCAATCTCCAGATTTTTTATTCCCTTTGGTCTTCAATACTTTCACTCAAAGATCTCATCTTACATCGTCAGCCTTAGTTCGTGTTTACCAAGTTTCTGAGTGGATATTAGTTTTGGTTTGAAACATCTTACATTGAGTAAAGTCTTTTAATCTTTACGAAGTGGCAACTGGATAAATCTGATCAATATTTATCTACCAAGTCAGATGTTTGATTTACAATTTCTTGTCAGGTTGAACTTGAATTCAGTTCAACTAACTGATATTATGGTAGTAATGATTTGATGATAATTTAGCTGAGATTTAAGTCATAGTGTCTCTAGTGGGAGAACAGATTACTTTGTAAACTGAACTGGTTAAGACACTTTAATAAAGATGATTCAATTCAATTCAATTCAATTTGTTAGAGATTTTCAAGTTTTAAGAAGGATTACTTTCTAGAGAAAGTCAGAAATAGATTTTCCCAACTACTGCGTATTTTACAGTAGTATCGTAAACTGTTAAATTACATTGCTTTTTTTCTTATATGAACCTGACATTTTCTTATGCAGATTTATTGTCGAACAAACTAAACTCTAGTATTTTTAGTTTGTCCTATCTTATCATTAAAGATTCCTGGTAGGTAACTTATTTACTTTCCATGTAGCTGGGAAAGTGGATTTTTGTGAAATCCCATCTCAGCCTGTAATATTCTAGACGAGAAGAAGAATTAATCTTTAGTGCATAACAGCTTGCGTAAACTTTTCTTGTGAACTTAAAACCTAAGAACTATGGAGGATTTAGGCTAGAGTAGTGTTAACTTATTTGATCCTATCATATTTTTCATCTCCCTATTAAACTATGAAATAGGTATGCGGTGATGAAAAAGTGTTGGAGGACTTCCCCATCTGCTAGGCCAAATTTTACGGAGCTTCGTCACCACGTAGAAACAATGATGGAAGCTGCTGAGCCGAATTTGTACTTATCTCTTATGGCTGATATTCCGTCGGACTACTTCCGCTCTTATGGGTAATACTTTCTATAATATTTTCAACACGTTCCTATCTTATCTGATAGTAAATCTAAAAGAACTCTGTAACTAGCAGTTTCGCCAAGGTGAGATAAACGTCAAGAATATTAAGTAGAAAATGTGGAGAAGTACATCTTTTAGATTTATTTATAAAGATGTGGAGAGGCTTGTGAGAATATATTTCTGAGAATTTGGTAGACCGAAACGGTAGTGGAATTGTAGATGATGCATTATAGTGATCAACAAGTCTCTAGGGATTCAGAGGTGGATCAATCGTAGAGAAGATCACTAGAATATTTATTAAACCTATAATATTATAAGTGTAATCGTAAACCATAGGTTTCTATATAATTCTCACATTTTATGAAGACGTAAATATATTTTGACCTGATCATGACATACTTTCGCTTTATTGAAACCTACTTTTCACCAATATGTACAATTATAGAATTTTTTGTAAGGAAGAAAACTGAAAGAACTTAAAAATAAATGAAAATAAACACAGTTTAAAATCTATCTGTGTTGTTTTGCAGGTCGGACTTGCTGCAAATAAAAGCAGAGACAACGGGAGAAGGAAGTGGCTCAATAAGAGAAACGACGGGAAATGATTATCGCCACAACCCTAGTCATAATCCCAAAAGAATTAACCGCTACGCTGGTTACCACAATACAAACAATAGTAATAGTAGCAACACAAGAAACTCATTCTCATCCTCTGATATTATATCAAATACTCCTCCGACGAAACACAACAATAATAATAGTGAAAGTGGTAAAAGCTACAGTCGTAGTAATAGTAATAGTACGAATTGTAGTAGCAACTTTGGAGGTGGTCCTAGTCGTACAGGAAGTGTTAGTGGTAAATCTAGTATTAAATTCCCTCTTGGGAACGTTCCTCCACCAAAAAGACCAGGAAACCTGGAGACTGGAAAATTTAGAACTCCACATAATTATAATGGAGAAAGTCAGAATAGAAGAAGTTTACTTAGTCCAGACTCTGGCAGACCCACAAGTGAAGTTGGATTCCTGGAGGCTAGTTCGTCGAATAGAAATAGCTTTACATCATCCTCAACAGCCACGACCTCGGCTACACGAACATTTTCTGAGAAGTCTGACAGTGATAAAATGAACGAGACAGCTCGAGTGAGGCATCCTAATGATTGTGATGATAATGATGATGGGATTGATATTGATGTTGGTGCAAACGAAACTGGAGGTGCTTTCAATTTTCATGATGATCTTGAAGAAGGAGATTCTTCAAAATCGTTACATAGTGAGACAGAGCTACCAGCAAGTAGAGAGATTCCTGGACCATTATTGACTGGTTGTGTAAGGTTACCGTTGTCATATCCCTTTAGACACGTAAACAATATGACGATAATTGAGAACAAGACTTATGATTTACCTGATGACTAGCTCAGACCTTCTGAGTTCAGAGAGAAATAGATTAGCCAGTATTCAAACTACATACAAACGAATGGATCAATTCCAGTATAACTTTATTTCAAATACTTTAAGGTGCTCATTATTATTGTTATTTTGGAATATCAATAATAAGTTTTCTGTTTGTCTGTTCTAAATCCCATGAACCGGATTGTCTTCAATTCGTGTGTGCCTGTCTTGATTTGTGGAATTTTTTGTTATTGTGTCTATTTGTTTATTAGTTAACTAATTAGCCAACACATTTTTCAATATGGAATTCTCAACTACTACGTTACCAGTTAGTTATATGTATGTATGTCTAAGTCTATGTATCACTCTGTATCATAATGAAATATTTATATCTTTGTATAAGTTTTGAGAATGATCAAACGTGAGACCTGTATAATGTACCTGAGATGTGGTAGGTGCATGTGATAGTGACGGTTGACATTGTTGTTGGTTACAATTTGTGATAAGTTGTGTGAGCTTTTTCATCGTTGATCGGAGAATTGTAGATGTAGTATTTTATTGGTTTTGTCTGATTAATTAACTGGCTTTTGAGCCTCGAAAACGAGGACTTATTATTTCACAACATTTGCTCATTCAGTCTCCAGTTTCAATTTGTTGGTAACCGTAATACCACAACCAAAATTTAAAGCTCATGAGGTGTTTCGAATAAAGTCATTCTGGATTTAAAAACTTGGTGCTTTGCTGTCTATAGTTGTGGTCGTGGTGTTCATAATAATGTCTTTTATCAGTCGATGAACCAAATGACAATGAACTGCGTATAGAATTAAACTTTTTGAGAAATCTTTTTGTAAACAAGTCACAGATATTATGGTATTTTTACAACAAAAAAGAAATACCGGATATACTATTTTCTATACATACAACGTAATTATAAAGTGCATTAATATTAGTCAGAATGTCATACATATTTGATGGATTTATGGTGTTTTTGTTTATTCTAGTCACAAAGAAATAAATACATGTCATACAAGATATTATATGAACTAAACCTAATGTCATCCTTATTGGAATTTATTTTTGCTTTCACCCCTTTACATGCATTCACACTTTACAGTTTCCATTCCGTGGCAAAATACTTGATTATTGCATTAGAAAAACATCGCAATAAATTTTTGTTTACAAAAGTAGAGGTATATGAGATCATTCATGATACTTGTAGAGACTGCAATCAAGACTTAAAGGCTGACACGTGGAGGGGGTGTGGACTACATTGATTATAAGGTATATGACGAATTTTCTAATTAACCATTTCCTTGGTCTAGTTCTATTTACTTGTAAGGAAGTCAAGAGGTCTCCAAACTGTCAGTGATTAATGATTCAAAACACTTATAATTAAGACAAAGGCCTCCAGTAAATTAAATGCATTTGTTTAATTCAAATTATAGTTGAGTGATAAGGTCAATTAGTTCGCCCCCTACGTATATGTAAAGAATCACATTTCAACTGAAGAACTCGATTGTTTGCTACTATGACTGTAAAAAGGTCAGAGTCAATTGCGTCTCATTCTCAGATCCAGATGCTCAAAATCTCAAGGGTTCATTAGCCATCTAAATGCAAGATTTTGTTTGGTTTGATTTAAAATATACTTGAAAACAGGAAGTTACGCCCTTATAAAAGAACTTTCTCTGAATAATATTGTTGACTTTGAAACTTTTTGTTCTAGGTTAATTCGTAAATATTTTAAAGTCGCATTCGCAAATCAACCTTTATTAACAAGAATGAAAAACAAATCATAAACTTATGCAAATACAAAGCAGAGTATACTTGAATGTGAAAGCTGGTGAAAGAAAAAAGTACAAAACTCGGTTAGGTTATTATATAAATTTATATACCACTTAACATAAATCTTGAGATCAGCATACACACGTGCCTACACAATACATGGCCTACTTTTACTCTCATATAGACCGGCCTTATAGAATTAAGTACATTTACCGAGATACGTCCTTAATTTTATCATTCTACTGAGGGTTATTCCGTCTTATTTGCCGACTATTCAAAAAGCGATAACCTTTGAAATAATAAACCAACTGAAACCAAATTTTAACCTGATATTCTCAAACATATTTGTCACCAATCTCCGCCAACGGCGATCCAAAAAGTTTTGAAACGCCCAAGCAATTGCATTTC
>JAQGBQ010000806.1:0-16190 GCA_034698485.1 Vertagopus arboreus
ATGGTACTGTAAGAGTTCAGAATTTACAACTTGAAAATAGTGCCTAGATGAATGGTATATATACTACATGGCTATTTTAGGATGGAGTGTCACATGTAGTAAATGGAGGCTGTCGGATGTATTCATTCGTACTGTACTGTGTTAGATGATGTTGGGTGAGGACGTGGACTGGATGCCAACAAACCGCAGCAACGAACAAGAACAAAAACACAAATGCCCGCATTTCATCTCTCCTAATACCCGGATTCTACTACAGAATAATCCGAAACAAGAAGACTACTAGGATTTGCATAGGAAGCGGAAGTTGAATTCCACTACGTCCATGTAATCACATGCAAGTACATGTGTGTCCTATCAACCAAATCTCCATAACCTTCATTCAAAATACTAGAAAGCAAAGCAAACATTTCCAGACTTTCACTAGACCATTTCCCTATAAATACATAGATAGGATCAAAGAGCTAATCCTAATCCAGCACCAGTCTCTCCTTATAATATTAATTATAAATTCCTCGCTTTCAAATTACACTCAAACTAATTACACACGCTAGTATACCAGAAGAAGAAGCCTGGTAGGAATTCAGCCAGAGCCACAAATATTCCGAACCAATAACAATAATATTCTCTAGCATTTCTCTATTTATATGTGGCAGTCCACGTAGAAACGGCACGGATGGTGCTGTAACAGTTCAGAATGTAAACGTCTCTTTTCGAGTCGTTTTCCCTTGGACGGCCACATATTGCTAGTAGTATTTTTAGTCCAAGTCAAAAGGGTACTGTGAGCGTTCAGCATTTAAAGTATTGCTCAATGCCCTATTTCCAAGGTATAAATTCTGAACTTTTACAGTACCACTGGTGCCCTTCTTGATGAGACTGACACATATTGATCAAAATGGTACTGTAGGAGTTCAGAATCTATAGCTTGGAAAAGTGGCATAGAGCAATGCTTTAAATTCTGAACTCTTACAGTACAGCCCTGGGCCTTCTTGGTGAAATTGCCACATTTTTTTAGTCCAAATCAAAAACGGTACTGTAAGCGTTCAGAATGTAAACGTTTCTTTTGCAGGCTTTAAGAGTAGCATTTCAAGTCTTTTTCTATTGGACAGTCACATATTTTTGTAGTAGTATTTGGTAGTAGTGGTATTGTAGTAATAATATTTCTTTTGTAAAATGTTTGTAGTAGAATTGGCTATTATTCTAGGCTGCTCATAAAATCCGTGTTGCCAATCCCATAAATAATAATAAAGTAAATCCAAACTGCTTTCTCTCTACATTTTAGCTATATAGAAATAGATATAGAGAATAGAGGTGGATGTTTGGCTAATGGATAGAAATGGATTTGATGTCACCTTGGCCCATAATAACACTCACCCATTCCATTCATATTTTAAAGCCTCTCTCTACCTTTTCTCACCCAATTTCTACCCAGAAAAGCCAGGAAAAAGACGGACTTTATATATTTACGTAGGTATGGAAAAACTGCAACGTATTAATTACTTTAGTCTCTTTTCTTTAGTAGAGAAAAAAAGGCTCGAGGGAAGCAAGAAGGAAAGTTGCTTAAAGTGATTCTAGTAATTTCGTTACAAGAAAGCTACACTTTTTTAACCACTTTGGGCTCGCAGTTATTTCATTTGTTTCAGTAGGAATTTTAAAAAAACTTCCTAACTTTTGATGATGCAAAATTTCAACTTTTTACAGTCACATTAAAAATGCGTTTTTGAACAAACGATTTGTGAATATAACTTTTTAGAGTCCATAGGTTACTATAATGAAAAATTAAAATTTTATATGAATTTCTTGGCATTTTTTCGAAAATTTCTGAGTAATTACCCTCATTTAAAGCTACCACGGGTCATCTTATCGACCGACCTTGATTATTTTCAAACTTCAATTTTATGGTCTATTGTACGTATGTGCCAAATTTCAAGTCCATCGGACAAGTTTAGAGAAAGTTATTCTGTGTACGGATAGACAAACAGACACGGTCTCAAAAGCCTTCGGTGTCTTGCTAAAAATCCGGTGTCCAATGTAACATTTTTTTTCTTCGGAAATTTGAACTGCTTCTTTATTTTTATTTGAATTAAAGGATATTTTTGTGCCGATTAAAGCCCTAAAAATAATATATGAAAGAAATGTGTAGGATGATAAGCCATTGTGTGTATTGGGTTTCCTAGACACAGAGAAAGTGGGCTTAGGTATGTAGCAGTGGTGGTATTAGTTGTGCTGTTCCCAGGTTACACTTCCCACTAGGATCGATAAATTGGCCCGAGTTGGTTAGCCACACCAGCAGACTTGCTTTCTTTCTTTTGTAGAGACAAGACAATGGTCATTTCACATCATTTTTATTACACATCACATCAACTACTACTACTTCCTTCTACCTTCTACCAACTTCAAACAAATAAATTTAAACTAGAAGTTTTACAATCCAGTCTAAATAACAAGTGTGATGCCCGTGTGAGCATTAAGCATTTAAAAAAAATCTATTAGGTATGAACCGCAGTGGTCGGTCAATCAGCCCGATTAGCGTAAGATCATGGGTTCAATTCCCAGCAAGTTTAGGAGTTTTTCTGAGTTTCTGTTTACTTGGTTTTTCAAAATACTTTGATTTCTTTCCTAAATTTTTGCATGACGAATAAAATGAGTTGATGCAAAAAAAATGTTTTACCTGTTTTAAACTCTCTGAATGCTGAAATGTATCTTCACTAAATAACAAACTTTCACTTTGACTCAGAAACTGAGCTTAGTTCTTCACTTTTGATCCTTTTTTGTATGCAATGATAACATTGAAAGTTTCATGTCTTTTTTCTCAGAATATTATCGAGGTTCTTGTAAAAGTTTAGAGAAAACTTTATATTGAGAGGATATATTTGTTGGTGACGTGTGTTTGGTTTGGGATTCAGGGAAAGACTGCAAGAGAGAAAGAAGAACAGCCGCCTTTCTCTCTCGACCCGTGGGGGCTGTCCATAGAGACTACAAGGACTTTCTCCATAGTGATTTGTGCACAGTCCCTATATAAAGAATTGGGGGAATTTCTTCCCTTTCTCTCGTTTAGTTAGTTAGAGAGGAGTCTCTGTAGTCATTTCTGGTGCCAATTCCAGGACGTGAAATCAAACCAATAATTCCTAAACACTTTCTCTATACTATTCTCTCTCTTGTAAAGAACTAGTGTTTTAAGAAGAAAAAAACTGCTCGGTTAACTTTAAATACTTTAGCTCAAATATAATATGAGAACAAAGACTGATTTCAAGTATTGCAGATTGTAGAAAAGAAAGCCCGGCAAACGGGACTAGTTCTTAGACATTTTCACAGAATCAGTTAAATTAAACTTCTTTGTTTGTGTGATTTTTTAAAAATATCATTTCATCATTTTTAAGATAGATTTGAAAGCGCGATTTAACGCCTCTTCTTTAAGCGTTTAATTTCAAATTTTTGACACTTTTTTAAGGTAATAGGTCAATATTTTTGCTAGATGACTTATCTCAAATGATCCAATTCGAATGCTGAATTCAGTTTTAGAATATGTGACGGACAGACAAAGAGTTTATCTGAGTTTATATGAAAAGATGTTTTGTTTTTTGTGCCTCCTGAGTCCTGAGGACTGAATTTCGTTGGTGATCACGAAAGGCGTAGTTTGGTAGTACTAAATCTCGTGAAATTCTTTCGACTCCTCCGAAGGGAATTAATTCTTCTTCTTCTACTCTTCAGTAATTGTAAAACACCCGGATACAGTCTGGAACTTTTAGTTTTTATGGCTATGAAAAGCTATACAAAATCGCCCTCTATAGCTCTGCAGAACAATAAAAGTTTGTTTTATTTGAGGATAAAATGCAAATCTTCAATTTAGATAAGCAAAGCAAAAATTTTTTGAACAAAGAGCTTATAATCCAAACTTTGAGATCAAGGGTTGTTCACAAATCATGTAAAATAATTAATGTATTGTAAAGTCTAATTTAATTTTTATTTCAATTTTTTCTGAAGACTTGGAATATTAGCTTTAAATTTAAATTTATCAATGGCACAAATCATGTAGTTTCTCAGAAATATGGCAAATCTATAGTTCTAGAATATTTTTTATTTCATGGAATTATTTATTTTAAAGCCCAATTTAATTTTCAATTTAATTTTTTTCTTTAGACTCCAGATTATTAGTTTAAAAGCGTTTTTATAAATGGCTTAAGATTGTAGAGCTCTGCAGATATAAAAAGCAAAAGTTCCGGACTGTGGTATTTAAGAGACATAAAAGGGTAGTGTTTGAATGCCAACGAGTCTGGTGATTAGGGACACTGAAATTAAACAGCAAACTCAAGACACATATTGAATACTAATGCACAAAGAAATAATCTTCTACTTTATAAAATCACCTAGATAGAATAGGCAAAAAAAGTGTGAAAAGTCTGCAAAAATATGACGAGGCTTTTAATATATATATATATATATGGGAAACAATTATCATTTTGTGTAATAATAAAACTGAATTATTTCTAGTCAGCACTTTTCCTTATTATTATTGTTTTCCTTCGTCGCAATAATAATATTGAAGAAGAAAGTGTGTTTTTTTAGTTCGGGCCAGGGCTTATGGGATTGGTATGTTTGTTTGTCTGTGACACTCTTGCAATTTAATTCATTTAAAAACACGAGAATAATGGCATAGAAATTTGAAATTTTACATGGTAGTCGCTATGATCCTTGAATATTGAATAGAATTTGTAATTCCAAAAAATAAATTAAGAGTGACCCTATAGGGTAACCCCCGTGGGGTTGTTTTTTTTTTAAAAAAATGAGCATATAAAGTTGATATTTCGTATGGTAGTAGCTATGACCCTAGCATATTGAATGACAATTAAACTTCCCCAAAAAATGTGACCCTTTAGGGCAAACCCCATGGTTTTTTTAAAATTAGCGTATGAAGCCAGGATATTGCAGGGTAGTAGCTTATGACCCTAGAATCTATTATCTAAAATTACTCTAAAGGGTAACCCGCACGGGTTCACAAAACTAATATAATGTAACACTAACCCGGGCTATGTAGAATTCTGCACTGTAGGTTTTTTTTATATTATTAGTAATTTGGTGGAGATTTTATTCATGCGTTTCCTCCTCTAATGAAATTCGATAAATTACAAATAAAAGAATTGAAAGATTCCATTTCTACAAAGAAAAAAGCAGAAGGTTTCAATAATAATAATAAAAATAATAATAATGGAAAGTGTGGTTTGAGCTGACGGGAGATTTATGAGATTAGAAATAGAAACGCACAACCACAATCTCATCTCTTTCTAATACCAAAAAACACATTTTTCACAAAGTCATCACTGACTTACTACAATTAATCTTACACCCTTTGTTCAGGGTTACCAATTTTTCATTAAAAGTGAAAAATCGGAAAAATTGAAAATGCCAGGGACAAATTGGAAATTTTTGAAAATAGTACTGCATTTTTACTGCATTTTTACTGCATTTTTCAATCCTTTTGAGGATATGAAATTTTAATCTATATTTTTAATTGTTTTTAATTTTCATTGAAAGTTTCTTGGTTTGTTTTTCAAAGAATTTACGGGTATAAAATTTCATGAAATTTTACGAAAGTTTATCCTAGTATTTTTTGCTCGACTCAAGGCTTATCGGATCTCTGTCATTTGTCTGTTTATTTAAAGATTTATTACTGATCTAATAATTGTAGGTTTATTTAAATTGATAAAGGAATTACATTAGAAAATAAAATCTTAAGTTTGAAACTGATGGATTAAATACGATTTATTTTATAGAATAAATTTTTTTGTTTTTTTGTGAAGGAATTTATATTGAGTTTATTTTTATCATTATTAATCTTCATAAGGTTTTCCGAAAAGTAGTTCCCATTGTTTCAAAACTTCCGGATCTTTCTCCCCTGTACAGAATATTTTTAATGTAAAATAATTAATTAGTTAATTAATTCTAATTATTAATTAATTGATTAGTTAGTTAGTTAGTTAATTGACTTGCCGACAGCAGCATTAGCTAGAGCTTTGCCTGTTTGAGCGATTGAATTAGAAGTGGCGCCGCCCCCACCGGAAATCGTGTGCGATGACGACTTGGCGTCGCCTGTACCTGTCGTCATTGCATTCGCTTTTGTTCCGTTTGCTCCGTGACCTGAAAATACATTTAATTTTTTATGGAAAGAGCACCTGACCAGCAATTAGAGGTCAGGGGTTCGAATCCCCTTACATTTTGGCAAAATTTCAGTATTATAACCTTAATACTAAAAATGTAAAACTTATTTAATTTTTAAAAAAAATATTTGGAATCATTCAGAAAAAGCTATTTTTACAAATTTTTTTTTGTCAAATTTCTTAAGATTCTGACAGGTAATTGATATTACTACAATCATAAAAACAATTAGCGGCCCTAATTCACATTAATAAAGTTGAAAAATCGTGCAAATTATTAATTTTAATCCCTCGCCACAAATCAAACTCTGATCCAATTTTCAAAATTTTAGCATTTTTTTTGTAAACACAAAGAGTAATTCTTTTATAGAATAAAATTAAAATATTAATAATTATTTTTTTTTAAATCATTTAATTTTTTTAAGGATTGCAAAAATATGTGAAAAATCGAAAATTATGCCTCAATTAATCAATTTTGAGATTTTTTTTTTCTTAAATATAGTAAAACATGTTGATTTTTAATTTTTTGTTGACCTGTGGCAGTGGCAGTTGCATGTCCTTCCTTTTTGGCCATGGCGGTAGCAATTGCGAGCGTCCCGTTCAAAGCGTTTGCGATCGCATTTCCCCCCGTTTTCGAAATAGAACTAGCCGCTGCGATTCCTACTTCAGATTTCGCATTTGAAATCGCTTCACCTTTTTTAACTCCAGCTCCTGCAAAAAACCATCAAAGACTTTTTAAATATTTAAAAATGCTTCAATTAAATTCGAAAATAGCTTAAAAACACTTTAAAAACTTATAATAATATATATACATATATTAATAAGCCTAATGGTAGAGCTTCTGACGCAACATCAGAGTGTCCGGGTTCAAATCCCAGTGAGACAACCGAATTTTTGATAATTATGGCAATATCAATTTGAAATAAGTATGAATAATTAAATGTCAACAATTTCAGATTCCGTATTTCATTATAAACTTTAAAAAAAATTAAATAAAAAAAACGGAATTATATTTATTATTTTTGTTTAAAAAAACCTGAAATAAAAAAAGACTCTTACTTTCATTGTATTTATAAAATTGATCAAATTTCGAAAGTTATTTGTATTTTTTTTGGTTAATTCGGGTCTAATTTTGAAACTTTTAGTTATTTGAGACACTAAAAAAATATGCAGAGATATTTCACTGAATATTATTTTAATTTTTGAACTGTACCTTGAAATGGGGCTTGTCCACCGATATTTCCGTCCCCTTAAATTAAATTAATTGTTGTATTTTAATTAATTAATTAATTAGAGAAACGAAAAAGTGATTAATTAATTGATATTATTATAAATGCAAACCTGTGCTAAGAACCGTGGTCAAAAATATAACTATGAAAACATATTTCTCCATTTTTATGACCGATGATAAGTCCTGAGGTGACCTAAGAGGGTCAACAATATTATTTTTAAAATAACAAACTATTCAATATATTTTTTAGAACTTTTTATTTTCCTCTATGTAATAAATATTTATGCAAAAATTTGTTTACAAAATATTTCTTAGAATTATACAATTCTTTCATACAAGGATACATTTTAAAATTTTAATGTCAAGCAGATTTATTTAATTTGTTACTTTCTGTAAGTAATTGGCACTGGGTATACAAAAAATATATAATTAAATCTAAAAAAATTAAAAGAAAAAATAAGTATTTAAAGGTTAGAGTGAAAATAATCTCGTCGACATTGTCGATGAGTTTTCGACAAGTTTTCAGTCATTGATGCGTCACACTTGCTTCAAAAAAAAATCTCCCGGGTCGTCTCAAACGCTGCGACGTAAGTAAACGCTTATCGATATTGTCGATGACCTATCGATGAGTTTTCGACAAGTTTTCAGTCATTTAAATCATTGTCATTCTCATTGGTAAAACTGCAGTAGCAAACTTTTTCTAAAAAGTCATTTTTGACACAACTCACATCCGAATTAATTTTGTTCATTCGTAATAAATCACCGATAAGTTGATAACTTCCGTTTTTAGGGAAATAGTCGACACTTGCTTCAAACAAAAAATCTCCAGGATTTGTTTCAAACGCTGCGACGTAAGTAAACGCTTCGGTTAAGTTATCATCAATGACCTTATCGATAACTCCTCCAGCGATAAGATTAGTTAGAGTTAATTGGTGGCACTGTTTAGGGAGTATTTTGTTAATGCTTTTGATAGCAGTTTGGGCAGATTTTATGAGATTCGTGTCGTTCGTTTCTAAACGTTTTGGGGCAACGCATGCGCACAAGTGTTCGGCTATTCCTGCGTCTTTACAGCGTCGTGATGAGGGGATTTCGGAGAACAGTGATTGACCGAATTTTCTGGAGATTTTTGATGAGTTTTTGATTTTTTCGGGTGAGATTTCTGGATTTGTTTTGAATTTTTTGACGATGTGGGATAGAGTGTGGTAGAGGTCTAGTGGAGAGCTCAAACGTCTGCAAAATAAAAATAAAAATAACGTTATAATAAAAATGTTGTGACAATTTTCTAAAAACAATTAATTGTGTCAAAGAACGGTTTTGAAATGAATTTCTTCAAGTTCTGCAACAATATTTTTGAAAAATAGCTAAACATTAAGAACGATTTTTGAAACTTTAACGAACTTTTTGGAGCTTTTATAGTTAAAACTCTGAAAATTTTCTATATTTGTATAGTTTTGTTAAAAAATGGTTTTACAGTTAATTCTTTAAAGTTTTCGATCAAATTAATTTTTTTTTAAAAATAGCTAAATATTAAAAACGTTTTTGAAATTTTGACGAAATTTTTGGTTATGATTCTCAAAAATAACTCAATTTGTTTTAAATTTCAGCTGGATTTTGTTCAGATTTGAAAATCTAGATTAAAATCCATAATAAAACATAGAAAAAAAAGGATTTTTTGTCAATTAATTTACCTGGAATTAAGTAGAAGATTGGTGTACCAATGAGGAAATTCTTCCCTTATTTTGTTTGGGATATAAACCCAAAAATTAGGTAGTTTGTCTTCATACCATCCAGCAAAAGTCTGTCTAATTTCACCATATCGATATCCATGATCACTCATAAAAAATAGGATCGTATTAGACAAATCCAAGCGTTTTAGAAACGTTTTGTAAGCGTCGTCAGCGAATTGCGCTGCGTTTAAATCCTGATGCGCTAAATTCGTTAGCCAAGTGTAGATAAAGGATGGCGTCTCTTGAAGGTACGAAATTCGAAGAATGTCTTCCATGTATTTGTGAATCGTTTCGTCCACTGTTTTTCCTCCTATGCAGTCTAGTGTGTAGTAATGCTGAAATTAAAAAAATTAAATTAAAAAAAATTCATAGATTTTATCAAATTATTATCTACTTTGTAATTTAGATAAATCAAGTCAATTTAAAACCAAATTTATGTAAAGAACAATCGTTTATATAAAAGTCTTAAAATGAGTTAGTGCGCATGATCAAAGAACATTTGGTTTGAATTTAATTAAATTGTCCTGACCGTTTTGATAGTCAAATACCAAAATTAAAAATTAAAATTTCTGAAAAAGTTACGATTTAAAATTTAAAATATGAATTTTTAAATATTTTTTCATTTATTTATCTCCAAAACCTACAAACACCGTCATTTATTTTTTTAAAAAAAAAACAAGTTTGTCGAATCGACCTATTTTTTTAAAACTAGGCAGTATTTATAAATTTAATGGGACTTACTCGTCTAGGTGCCCTGTAGTGAACTCCGAGCATAAAAGGCCGGAAATAAAAGTCCGTGGGGGATTCCACAAATCCCGTTTTGTAATGATTAAAAGTGGCAAGAAGTGGGACATCTTCGATGAAAGCTGTTAAGTAATTAGCCTCACTGAATTCCTTCCAGATGAAAGGACAAGGGTCGAGGGGGTGTGACATGGAATAATTGCAGACTAGTGGCAGCTCTTCTGACTGGTAGCCCATTGTGAACGCCACTGCGTTCGGAAATGTATTTTCACCCACTGTAACAAAATACATAAATAATAAGTGACTTTTCATTTGCAAATTTTGAATAAATCGGAGGTTTAATTAAAATGTTAGGAGTTTTTAAAATTTTGTTGCTCTACTTTGTGTACAGCACATAACGTTTTTAATTTTGTCGCTTTACTTTCTGGACAGCCCTTAACATTTTTAATTTTATCGCTCTACTTTGTTGAAATTTTTAAAACTTTGTCGCTCTACTTTAGGGACAGCCCTTGAAGTTTTTAATTTTGTCGCTCTATTTTGTGGACATTCTTTATAAAATGATTGACTTACATTTAGTATAGCCTAGCATTTCTATTGCGCCTATCTCCTTAAGAAAATCTCTTGTGTTTGGCATATTCCTCTGGAAACTGAGTCTGGACATGGAGTCGATTCCAAGTATCACAACATTAGGAGGAACTGATCGATGTGTCGATGAATTCTCTTCCTCATCTTTTCCAGGATGTGTCGATGAGTTATCTTTGATAAGCTTCTTATTCTTTTGTTGTCTTCTCCAACATTCTATTTTCTCTTTTGCTTTTTTGTTTTGAGGGATTGGAACAGCGTGGTAATATCTGTAGATAATGTCCATGGAAAGTGGCCAGTATTTTGACTTGCAGAATACTCGAATGAACTCGTGCTCTAAGGGCGTCACAATCCCCATCGGCTTGCATTCTTCTGGATATCTGAAAAAAATATTATATTTAAAAAATATTTTTTAGGGTCAATGGTTATATTTAAGGGGCAGAGTAGCTGACCCCTGAAACCGATTTGGAAATGCAACTTCAAAAATCCGTACGGGTCACCCAGGGTCAATTAAAAAAATATAGCTCCTGAAAATTGTACAGAAAGGTCTTATCTAAATTTTGAATATGCGTTGACATTTTCCCGTTACGCCAGTTTTGTGATTTTGAGCCTCAATTATGAGCTTTTATACGAGCTCAAAATCAACAAATTGGTCAAACTGAAAATTGTCAAACATATTCAAAATTTAGATAAGACCTTTGGGTACAATTCTCTGTTTCAACATTTTTTTAATTGATCATGGGTGACCAATTGGTTTTTTTTTAAAAAAAACTATCTTAAGGTCATATTTAGAGCGTTTACTGGACTAGTCGATCAGCATCAGAGTTGTAATTGTCAAGAGATTGGTTGACCCTCAAGATGACTTTGTAGCAGCAACTTATAGAACTCCAGGTGTATCCTGACTCTTTCAGTGCTGTTCGGTTTACTATCACATTCTAATTAAATAAAAACAAAAACAATTTAATAAACAATTTCACATTTTATTTATTGCTTTTATAAAAGAATTGCATACTTGATTTTTGACGAAAGTCCATTGTCTCTGTGTCTTTTTGCAATTAGGGGCTGGAGCCAGGGGGGTCGTGAAGGGCAGGATGGATTTGTGCCATGCACTTATGTTCAGAATTCGACAATGTTTTGTGTCCACCATGTACCCCATTTTTGCGTGTTCGGATGCTTCCAAAAAATCTATACATACAAAGATTTAAAAATTATACATGATTTTAAATCTCTAAATACAACAACAATGTCAAAATACTGTCTGAATATGCAAGTTTTTTGCTAAAATGTGACAGTCCAAGAAATAAGTTTCAATTCCAAACTCTTTCATTTTATTTTTTTATTTAGACTGCCACAAATTTCCTTCAATTTTTTTATAAAAAAACTTGATTTAAAAAACTTGTATTTTTTTGCATTTTCGAACTTACAGTTGAAATGAGGTGGTGCTGGATTATAGAAGGCATACTCTCTTGACCAGATCACTTGGATCGAGATTGAGATGAATGAAAATAGAGAAACATAGCCCAGGATTCGGAGCCAAAAACCGCGTTTTCCATATAACCGACATCGAAGAACCCGAAACTTTCGCCAAAAACCCATACTTCTTCTAATCAATTGTTCCGATTCACATTGTCAAATATATACGTTCTTTATTTCCTCGATTGTAGTCTGAGTTGTTTTTGATTTTTTGGCAGTATTTGGCACATTTCAATCCAATTGAATATGGAAATCTGAAATGGACACAAAAAAATTAGAATTGAATTGTAAAGGAAATTATAATGAAAATACTAAAATACAAAATACAATATTATAAATATTTCGTTTTTATTTCAAAACCTTCAGATAAATTCTATTCAACTATTTAAATTAATTTGCCGCGTTTTGAGATTTTGCTCGATTGGGGCAAAAAGATGCATTTTCCTCATGATAATCCTGATTTTTGTTCAATTTTGACAATTGTAGTATTTCACTGTGAAGAGTTTTTAGCTGGATAATACAGGATAATCGAGATGATTAGAACCAATGTAACCAGTTTTTCTTCTTTCACAAATTAAGTTGCTTCTGGACAGTCTCCAAGCACTATTTACTTATTTTTGAAACTTGTAGCTTAAAACACTATATAAACTAATTTCACTGCTGTTTTTAGAATGTCAATATCGCCTTTTTTTTTTTCAAAAAAAAATAAATATATTTTGTTGAGGAATAAAAGTTTGAAGATATGAAGATGATATTGTGGAAGTATTGTGTTGATACTGATATTATTATATGTAATAGGGTGGCAGATGGTCGTTGGAAAAAGAGTTTAAAAGAGGCTAGTAAATATAATATGTAGGTAACCGATAACCGGATGAAAGGGAGAAAAGGGCATAAATAAATAATAGGAACAATTCATTCAGGTAGTAGTCTATCTATACTATTTTACAACGCACTAATACCTCCTACTTACTAATCTACACAAAACTTTTATAAACCAATGAATTATATATGTCGTAGTCCTGAATTCGGAATTATAATGTTCAATTCACTACCATTTTTTTGCCAAAAATATAATTTAAAAAAAATGATTTTTGGAGATTTGAAAACTAGTTTCTGAAGATTACAGGATTAAACTTTCCTATGCAACTTCACTGAGCCCAACTCTGATTCTGATTTTAAAAAAGTACCCTCTGTAAAGTCATGCCAAAAATTTACAGATGTACACTGTGTAAAAAAGAATAAAATAAAAATTCCAATGACCTGGTAAAAGTGTCGAAATTGCTAGTAAGCTTAGTAACTTTACTTATGGGACACCCTTTCATTCCGTATTTGATACTTAGATCGGAAAAGGAACTATTTTGCAAAAATTCTAGTATATTTTATTGCCGAAATGATCTCTATAAAATCGGAACTCCATGAGCCTACGACATAGATATGAAAATAATTAATTCCATAGCCTAGTTTTGAGATGGAATCTATATTCTGACTGAAGAATGTTTAGATTAAATATAGGAGATATTTGTGGGATATGAAATAAGAGAAGTGTGTGTCTGAATATTTTGATATGAGGAGACAGTTTTGTGACATTTGACTATCGCTTTTGAGTCAACAAGTGGACATGAATAAGAAATAACTCTTTTCTAACCATTTAATAGATATACTGACTGAGAATGAAAATATCCGATTCGTATAAAGAGTTTACAAACAGTCTCCCTTTATTTCTATATATTGCATGTTACACGAAATTAAATGAAATGAAAAGAGTTGACCTCTGACCTCGTTCAAATAAATTATTTCACCCTATTTTTTTAAATCGTAACGTGGTACTTTAGGCTAGATTATTGCCATGCAAAATTTCAAGATTTTATAAGGTTTTTTTAATTAAATTTAGCCAAATTTACATATCACCTAGCTCTATTTTTAAAAACGACGGATCAACCTTTCGAATTTAAATTTGTAATCGGTGTGCAAAATGTTAAGTAAATCCGACAAGATTGAAAAGAGTTGTCGTGTCTCCAGACAGACAGACAGACGGACATTGACACGGTTTACATAAGCCCTTGGAGTTGGGCTAAAAAGTGATGAAAAATGGATGAGCTATATTTCGTGTAATTGAGAGAGTGTCAATCAAATGTGCTTCATTATTTATTCAAAGTAAGAAATACAAACCACCAATTCTTCCTTTTCACTTTTGAACTTCTATAAATGGTTTACTCTTTAACATTTACACAATTTTCCCAATTATTTACAGAAACTTTCAAGTATTCTCACAAAAAAACTCTAAAAATACAACAAAAAACAACAGAACTTGTGCTTACCTCTGCAAATCTCTAATTAGATGCCAAAGATTAATTAGGCGTTTTAAAATCTTCTAGAAATTGTAGTAATTTGTGCTTGCATCGATTAAAAATTGGGATTTAAAAAAATCTAATTTATAAATCAAAGAATTTGAAAACAGTTTATTTTTGTTTCTTGAATCTTGAACTCAATCAAAACTCATTTTTAGAGGAGTTTTTTTAAATGTATTTATTTTGTCGGTTAACCGTAGCCTCGACTAAAAAATATATTTCAGGCTATAGTAGAATTTAATAAGTTTTTAGAGTATTGAGATCTTCAGAGTCAAAGATACAGAAATGTTGTTTAATTTAATTGAATGTTTTTATTATTTAACCTTGGTTTATTAAACTGACTTTGTATTTAGATGTCAATTGTGAAATGCAACAACTGTAGTGATTTGATAGCTTTTAAAACATACAACATAAAGGAAGGATGTGTGGTGCACTGGATAACAAGATAAAATAAATATTATTATTCTGAGAAATATGACTGGAAATGTGGCTGCATAAAATAAACTAAGCCAATGTGTCATGTGACATGATTAGCACATAATCAATACTAATTAGATTATAAATACTCATTAGAATAATAATCAATAGTTCTATGTACGAAAACACACCATTCTGCTTCATATGTATTACAAACCTTATAATATTAAACATTCGTTTAACGTAAATCCTTCAAGACTCACAATTGTTATTTTCCCTAAAAACCCGAAGAACAATTTGTATTGAGAATTTAACTTTTTATAAATGAAATTTGGAAATATTTTATTTAAAATTTAATTCATTTCAGTTAAAATTCTAATCGGTTACAAGAAATTCTGAATTTATTTCTTAAAAACCTGAAACCTTTATCTGAACGAATCTAAAAAAATAAAAATGCTACTGAAACTCAAAATTGGCGTGGTTAAAAATGTAATTTGAAATAATATTAAAAACGTAAAGTTTGGTTAGTGTTTTATTAAATATTGATATGTTGACGATGAATAAAGAACTTTTTGTGTGTGTTGTTTATTCCAAACTTTTTCTTATAATAATATTCAGTCTTGTAGTTCATTTGTTTCTTTATCTTACGGGGAGAAATAATGTAATGGAAATCGATAAGGATTCCAGACACACATAAAAAAATAATACATTTTTCATGTACTAACTAACTATAAGTACAAGTCTACGAGCTTAGTTTTATGGCTTCTTTTACTTTTCTTTTATAATCCATTATAAGTTATAACATGCTTCAAAAACAACAAAATAAAAAAAAATAAAAACAAAAGTGTCCAGAAAGTTAGACCCAAAGTTATCTTAAACTGGTGAATTTATAACGGTATAAAAATGAAAAATCAAATTTATGAATAGAAATTTCAGAATTTTTATGGAATTTTATACAAAAATAAGACACAGGATCAAAGTTCAGAGCCAAAAAAAAGGAATCAAAATTAACTACAACACATTGTTTTAAAAAAATCTTTAAAAAACGAGCTGGTTACCTCTTTAATTTTGCAGTGTTCAGGACCTCATGGATTGGCAAATGAAATTGACACTTGCGAATATTTCGCACTATTGGGTTTAAATGTCAGGGTCAGAAATTGGCTTTTAATCTGTCTTAACTATATTTAAATACGTATCTAGAGTATAATATGCAATGTTGACTGCACTTTGTGTTGTTTAAATCCAAACTGCCGAAATCCTCTCTGGTATTTTTTGGAAGTGGGGAGATTTTTGAGCCGAAGTGCTTTCTCCGAGTGAAAGCGAATCCAACCATATCACTATATGTACTATATGTATATATCATCCTTATACATAAAGCACAAGAAATGTAAGGAAGTAAGGAAGTCTGTCTGATCCTACTCCTCCAGAACCACCCATCCGATTTTAAATCTGAATACGTCATTACAACCGCAGTTGCAAAACTCGAAGATCGCAAAAATAAAAATTTCGAAAATGTTGACCC
>JAQGBQ010000807.1:0-16154 GCA_034698485.1 Vertagopus arboreus
GGGTTTTGTGAAATTGAAAACGAGGCGAAGAAGCCGTCTGGGGATCGTTTTACTAAGAACCTAAGAATTGTGATTTTTATTCGAAAATTCATTTCAAAAGTAGCAACAAGTAATAAACGTTTTAAAATGATGAATGAAGGTCCGCCACTCCGCCCGCATCGGGGGCGCGGTAGGCTAGTTATATTTAAGTACTAATTTTTATGGCTACTTTAACTTGGTTTATGCCGTAAAACAACGGCCCGTATTGCGGGTGCATTTTTTAACGATTTAATCAAGTCTCCCTTTTTCTAAACATTGCCGAGTTGAGCCGAAAGTTTCGTTGGCCATATATTGTAATGTTTGGATTAAGTGTCAAGAAAGCTGTTGGCATTGCATTTTTTAGAAAATAATGAACTAATTTCAATAAGAAAATAGGGCATGAAAAGTTGGTTGGCAAAGATGTCTGACGGCAAATATTTCCTGATCGAATTACTCGCACATGATGATTTTTCGTAGCATTGACTTATCCCCCGACTAGAGGTGACCGAATGTCAAGGAGGAAATAGATGTAATGGGGCCACGATATTATGAACAAGTCTCTATACACTGAAGTTAGTTCTGTTGGTGGCAATGGCATCATAAGCAAAAGCACCACCACGACAACCGAAGGCCATCCATTTCTTAAGTATGGAGAAAGGAGACGACTTCTTGGTTCGTAGTTTAGTTGCTGACGGAGTCTTGTCTGCTGTTTATTGATTCAAGTTTTTATGAAGCTAGGAAATAGCACTTCTGTCATTTCCTATTCATTCTACTCACAGAGGATCTATAAAGCTTTTAAGACCGCTAAGCCGAAAGGACTAATAAGAAATCAATAATGGTTGTTATCATCGCCCCACTACCACTACATAATATCAACATCCTAACGCCCACATTTCTTCATAATATATCTCCTTCTTGAAGAGAGAAAGAGAGAGAGAGTGAGAGAGAGAAAAGCGGGATAATAATGGGCCACCCTCAAGATGACAATCTCATATCGTGTAATAAATATGTACAGCTATTGCTGATTGTAAAACCCTTCAACACATCTTTATACATGGTGAACTGAGGATGTATTAGATATTGACTTGCTTTATTTCTTTTGACCCAAGCCGTAGCGTTTTCTAGCTATAAGTCGTAAACACAAAACTACGAGTAATATGGAGGACTCGGCAGCCTTTAACCCGCTTTATAGCCCAAATAAAAAAACTGCACCACCAACTTTAACAGGATACAAATCTTAATAATGCCCGCATTGACAGCAGAGCTGTCAATTAGGTAACTGACCATCTTAACGTCCAATACTATAACACTATAAATTCTTTATACCAACTTAATTTTTAATGTCTGATTTAGAGAGGCATGTTTTTTTAAATAAAATAATGGTTACTCTTCAACGTAGTTTGTAAAAAAAAAAATCAACTTTTTGCTAAGAAACTTTTGTAGCCAGTGGCCAAGGCAATCTATTAAGTACGTGGGAACACTCAGAGAGACAGATAGGGTCAGGAGAAAGTATTATTGGATGCCAAACAAGAGATATATCCGTTGTCCACCCCCAATAACCCAGGATGCGGATGTGGATTGAAGGATTTCTTGAGAAAGGATGAAAGATTCTTTCTCTCATTGTTTCCTGCATTCAGTGGACTTTTCTTCTCTCAAGTGGCTCATCCCATCCCATTTCATTGAGGACATCTCTCTTTGTCTCATTTCTGATTTCATCTCCTTGCTATTAAGACAGCTTCATTTCACCAAAGAACTCCTACCCGTCTTCCTGATCTCTCTTGGAATTCAAAGAATGGAATCTCAATGTGATACATTCCTTTCTGTCTCCAACAATACTTGTTAGATGTGTATAGCTTCTCTTCTATTTCTCTATGCATCAGTACACACAAGTTACCTTTGTCTTCAATACATCTTTTCTATAAGTTCTAGATTCTAGTCGTAGATAAAATATTAGTGCATTGTGTATCTGTACAGCGAACATACATGTTTACACAAAATAGAACTATGTTCTACAACTAGGTTTTAGGCGTTTCTCTATTTTCTCTGAATACTGTGGTTTTGAACTGGAGAGGTTTTTTTCGTATGCGTACGACTTCATATAATTTTCATTTTGTATTATTCCTAGAGAGGGTCTTAGCTTGTTTATATATATTTATTTTTGTATTTCAGTAACAACCAGTATAGATGTTTTTTTATTATTATAAAAGACACAAAGTATATGGAAAGTATCGCGGGTGGCGAATTGGATGGAAGCGTCCAGTAACTTTCTGATTTGTTATTCCCTTCTTCTTCGTGCTCTTTGGTTTAGTTCCGTGGTTTTTCTTCCTCTTTCTCTAGCTTAGCTCATCCATGAACTATATAGTTCCATTTATTTACAAGTTTGCCAACGAGAAAACTTATTGGGCTTCTCTGTAATCCACCATTGGTTGCTAGTTGTTGGTGAAATAGCTAAAATAGCTTGATCAACCAACTTTTACCCACAGATAAGTATTTTGGACATCCATATATGGTTGTGGAATGACGAGGACTGTCAGTAGTGAAAGCTTTATTTATAAGCACGCGTGTAATTTTGTCCATCCCCATTGTCTGATAATCCTTAGGAAAAAGACTATCAAGACGAAAGGCAAGCCAACAAAGCCATCACAGTCAGTTGTCCAAGTCTGTCGTAAAATATTTTCTCTTTTTTTCCCACAAAATAGTACGCAAAATCAAGTCAGTAATGGTTCAATCTACTCGCTCTTTGAATTCTTACAGCCCACATATGTACGTAGCATATTATTATTAGGTTTCTGTAAGTTATTAACCTTATTTATATTCCGCCATCAACAGACTATATAGAAACTCTTCTTGAGCAATCCTATATGCATTGTACATTCATGAAAACTATATGCATGTACACGGGTTCAGCTAATTTGATTAAATTAAAGATACTTTTCAACAAAATGGAATGAATGTTTCTTTCCCCAATAACTTCTGTGGATCAAATACAATAGACGTAAACAGCATTGATAGGGGCCTTTTAATTCTAAAATTGTTCCACAGGTTTTACAATTTATATTTCAGGCGTGAAATACCAATCTCATCTGACATTTTTGTTCTTGAGGTCTGAAAACATTTAATGATGACAACTGGGATTGAGGATATATATTCTAACTTCAGAATTAGATTTAAGGTTGTTCTAAATAGATTAGGTAAGTGCATTAATTATTAAATGCTGCTGGATTCTAATTATAAGTTCAGAAACGAGCTCTTTCTAAAACAGGAAGGCTCTATCATCAGCACATACATACATACAATCTTACTGTTCCTTGAATGATTAACTGATAATAATGTTTAATGGTAGGATTCTTAAAATCCAGCTTAATGCTTTTAGTATAATTCCTTTACGCTGTCAATACGAGATTGCTGATCAGATAGAACCAAACAGAATGGTCCCAATGCGACCATAATTAGACTTTACGTTCAGTTAATTATGGTTATGATGGTAGAGTACTTATCAAAGTTGCTCCTACTAAAATTTCTCCTCCTCCTCATATGTTTCTCATAATAGGTCCCGAAGGAGGCCTTTGACTAGGCAATAACCCTTAGACTTGGGATCTAGTGGCAAACTCGTACATCGAATATTAGAGCAGTTAAACAGGCGAGGAATCTTTTGAGAGTTCATATTACAGTGTCTAAAATTATTCGAACAAGTTATATTCTTTAGTTTGTCTAAGGTAAGTATGAGAGGGGTACAAACTGGACAAAAACTATCTAGCCTTGTACACGGGCTTGGATTTCTTCTCGTTGGACTACTACTGGTTCTTCGTGGTGGTAGACAGTTCATTAAACAAGAGTATTACAAAGGAACTGGAAGAGAGGAAAAGGTCTAATCATGCTTTCTCTGCTGGAAACAGCAATAACCGCAAGTCCCATACTCTGAGGAAATTGTGTCTCTGACTTTCTCCATTTATAAGTCCCATTCTCCCATCTTCCCAGTCCGAATCACGTCCACCGTCAATTTTTTTGTGGGTGATGAAAACACGTTTCACAGTCCTCTGATAAATACAACACAGCTGAAAACACTGTAGTGTCTAAAACTCTAGAGTCTAGACTGTAGAGACTCTTTTGCTTTCTGTAGCTTCAACCACCGGAACATGTGCTTCAAGTATATACCCAAACTTCTAACTCCATAATGCATAACATGGGTAGTATAGATGAAATCTTTGAGAACAGAGAGAACTGCTCATACAATCAAGGTTTTACCTCTTGTTTTCTCATAGCCAAAGAAAAATATACGGCATAACAGTGATTAAGAAAGATTCTTGTTGCTGCAGGCCAAATGTTGAACGTCGTTATTCACAACTCTGGAATGCCGAAATACATCCAGAAATAAATATACTTTCATCATACGGAATTCAATAATGTGCTATAAAAACCATAGTTTTCTTTGAAAGTATTTTTTGCTGCTAGGTGAACTACTATGTTGAATTTGAGAAAGCATTTTGGAAAGAGTTAGAGAAATGAGCTTTAGTAGATCTAAAGAAAGAGAAAAAGGTTTAGAGTAGAACATGAATATCCAGCCAGGATCCAAGGAGAGGATGCCCTAGGAGCCCCTGAATGAAGAAGAAGGGGCATCAAGTTTTTGTGCCTTATCCAAAAAATCGTGAAGAGAAAAGTTGTTTCCTCAAGCTAGTGGGATGAATTGGACCGTGTGAACAGTATCAAACTTTATTGTCTGCTGCCATCCATGCCGGAAAACTGCCTCTTCTTCAAGGGAACGACTGACCCTGTCTTCATTACATACACTAACTTCCCCAAGGATGTAACTTTTGTGCAATCACTTCACGTCTCAAAATCAACATCTCTCGTAAACACACTCACTACCACCGCCACTCTACACAAAAAACTGACTATATGTACAAAAATATCGTTAACGAGAAGGGATGAAAAAAAATAAGTTTAGTTCTGCTGAATACTGTTGCTGTGAGATAATAATAATGTTCCTTTCAATCATTAAATCTTGTTTAAATCTATTCTTGTTTCTCCTCTGTCCAACTGTGCACCGTATTACGAAAAGTATATGATGAATAAGGAGATGTAACATTTGTATGAAGGAAAGCACGTATAAGAGATACAAAGGACTTTCTGGACCTGACTCTGGAAGTTAGTACGGTCCATTAATAATCCCAGGTGCATTAGAAGAAGAGAAAGGGATTGTAATGTGTTGTAGACGGTGAAAGAAGGTGAGGAGAGAAGGGACAGTTGGTGGCAGTCAGAGTATAAGGAGTATTGTCAAGTTAAATGGGTATGAAATGAGATGAGGGGGGCTTAGGGAGCTGATCTTCTAAGAAAAGAAAGAAAGTGTGAGATGAAAGACGTAACCATCAACACATCACTTCACTATCTATCTCCAGATAGCTACTTTCCCTCTGTCTGTGTGTCTTCCCAGTGGTAGACGCCTGGTTTACCAAGACTTAGAGTTTGGTATGGATTGTATACCTAGGTCTTCCTCTAGGTAACCCTACCACCACAGCATAGTGGACATTGTAGACATCAACATATCAACATCCTTGGCTACGACTACCACTGTAGTCTTTCTCCACGCTCCTTGCTTTTTCTACATTGTACAAAAACGGGAAGTTCAGGGAAAAGAACTCTGACTGACGGAGCTTATATTTCCAATCCAATCCTCATCGGTCGGACAGAAGCCAAGGGATTTTGCTATTATTGATTTGAACTGTATCTGTATCCTTTTTGGGACATCGTTTTATACTTTTTCACGTCATCACTTCCTTTGACTTCAAAAAGCAAAATCCCCCATGGGGCTTGGTTAGAAATCCTTTCATCTTTTTATATCGGCTGTGGAAGAAATGAATGCATAAAATATCTGTATGAACTGTGTCCAACTATAGTAATAGTAATGCTACTACTACTAGTAGCAGTAGTGTATGTGTGTACACAGACACATACGTATGTAGTTCACAGTTGCAAATATGTTCGACTTAGAATTTTATGTAATGTAGGACTGGAAAACTCGACTATTCACTCAAAGACCAATGTCTCGGTTCAATATTATTCCAAAGACTAGGATGTTTTAAGGAGGAGAAGACATTGAAGAAAAACTTAGTTTCTTCTTCTTCTTCAATAAGGTGAGAGTCGTATTGCTGCTTTCTCCGTAAGCTTATGCTTCGTTTTTTTTTAAAAAAGAAAGAAAGAGTGTGCACACCTTGTCTGCATCTACTTAGTTTTGACAAGTAACTCCTGTCTGTCTCCGATGATGGGAATGCATGAGTCACAATCTACTCTTTCTATCTATCCTTTTAAAGAAATGGCCTAGTTTGACTTCTTCCTTGTGAAGAACAAGTCGAAGAAAGCCACCAGCAGACAGAAAGGGAAATGAGGCTCGGGCTTTTTACGCCCTTTTTGTCCCTGAATAAAAACTAGGCATTTTCTCCAATATAATATGTGCTAAATATTCCCTTCCCAAAAGATATGATGATGGAAGAGAACCTTCACTGAGTTCACGATGACTGATTGAAGGATTTGACCCTTTATTCAGGGATGAACTCTATTGTGCATTCCTCAGGATCTGGAATCCCAATCCTATCACTCAATCCACTTGCCCTTGTGCAGATTACTTTTGTCAGTTTAGTTTCATTTACCTTCTCTCTACAAAGTAGGAAAATAATTCTATCTGAATATACTACACATACGTTGATATAAGCTTGATGATGTATAAAGTCACTAGTCAGTCCTGAGATATTTTTATCAAAAAAACTTGTAGTTTTTATTAAAAAGAAAAAAGATCTGACCCTTGGGGTGTTTGTCGTAAAACGGTTACAATCCAAGAGTAGTTGTTGAACATTATCATACTGGCTATGCGATGCAACGTTTGGTATTAATTTTAAAAACTTGTATGGTTCCCTTGAGGCGGAAGTTACAAGCCGAAGAAATTAAATTTAAGAAAGAAATGAAGGGTGATTTGATAGTATCTAAGGAGTTTCTTTCTTGATTGTTTGGAGTCTAGATTTAGCTCTACAGTTGAGGTTAGTCCTACTCAAATCAACGGTTTGAAGGATGTAAAAATAATATTTCAAAATACCAAAAGATAGACCTTGTCAGTATAGGCGCAAAGATATATTTTTGCGTTACAAGGCTTTCATTGAGACAGTGTCGTGAATGTTTTAACCAATTTGGCAAAAGATAAATTCTGGGAAAACTAATTATCCTAAAATTCCTACGGCAAATAAGGTATGCTTTATATACGAGTTCTGCATATACCTACATTTGTATGATATGTCGTCATATAGATATATATACTTCATTTCTGTCTATGACGCCAATTCCCATCAGCTATTCCATGTCTTGAGTCCAAAAAGTTTTTTTGTTACTTTGTGAATGTTCGAAGCCACTCTATTTTTGCTTAGAATCTCCCCACACGCTCAAACCAGCCAAGAACTTTCCGTTTCAAGGAAATAACAGGAAAAAATCTCATTTTCTTCTTGTGTCTCTCCGAATCTCATGTAAATATTGCTGACCACACATCTGATCTGGGAACCTTGTCAAATCCCTACAGGGTATTACTACATACATTTCTATGTAAGTAATGTAGTAACATAGATCAGAATCACGGTGTGGTATTGTGTCTCCACGAACAGGAAGAATGTTGTTTCAAGTGGGTCACATAGTTTTGCTATGCATCCTCCTAGAATGTTACTATTGTTGGTGGTGAGTTGGCTGCCGAATATATAAGACCCCGTGAGATTATCCCCTCTCCTTGAGAAAAACAGTTAAAACTTTCAAAACTCAATTTCTGACTTGGCCGAATCTTTCTTATTGTGAAAGTCACAGAAAAGAAAGCAAGGAACTCCAGAGGTTTTCATCAACCCCTGTTGACCTTTCTCTCAGGAAGAACATGATCAAGACAACATTGCATTTGTTCCTTGTGAACAACCTGTGGGTTCTTTTTCATTTTTATCTCAGCTTCTGTTTATTTTATTTCTCAACTCCACAACTAAGCCAACCACGAAACCATCTCCAAATTTTGCAGCCATCCGGACTTGTTGTGCTACTAGAAAATGGGAATCTACTTCCTGGAAACTCTCTGTCATAATAAAAATGCTATGTGAAATTGCAATGCTCCATTTAACTCATTTTCTTACATTTTTCTGACCAGTTAACCAACCTACTACAACTCTCAATATATAATTCTGAACTATCCAAAAGGCAGCTATTCATTTCAGCCAGGATTTCCGTAACACATCGAATGACCAAGCTGGCTATTTATAAACCAGCCCATGCTTCACATTCATAATCATAATTAATCATACATGAGAATCCTTAGAAGCGATAATGTATGTAGCTAGTGTACATGTATAGAATGGCTTGTAAATAAGTAATCAGAGACTACAAATACTACTATGTAACACCAAAGCTATTTGTTATATGAAATACTTGAATAAAGAACAGGCCTATCTGAAATACGTTAAAATATATTTTGATCAATAATAATATCAACAACAACATATTTTTATTCTTCCTTGTTTATATCAGTTTCCTTTGTCTATTTTATCATATCAGTTGGTGCTGTTGTGGTGGTCGACAACATGAAAACACCTAATACCGGTCGTTAATTCTTAATTAGATACTAGATATTGGCTAAACGATACTTATTTTGTCGAGGGCTCTGAATTCCATAGAATTATCTACATTAGAATGCTCAATTCAACCCAATTCAGCGCCTATGATACATACCTCCCTTACGGAATAATGGAAGTTGGTAAAACACTGGAAGTTGCCGTTGAGGGTAAAGGGTACGAACGGCATCCCTTTAGTCATAAAATGCAGTAAATATTATCAGTAGAAACGGGTACAAAGGGCAGGTATAAATTGTCTCCCTCTCATATCTACAGACTATAGCTGAGGTTGCAGTTCGTGAAATGTTTGTCATTTCTGTGTAGATGTGTCTAATTTAGGGGGCAAGTGGGGCCGGTTTGAGTTCTGAAATGGAGACTTGTGGACGACGGAGATGAGAGTGAGTTCGACTCGTAAATTGGAATTATCTCGGATCGTTCAGTTCAGTGTTGGTGTAATGAGATTCTAGGATGGTATCACAGATTCACTCATGCATGACGACCAGCCTAATGTAATATTCCATGTATATCTTTCCCACTTTATGTCTTCAGTCAACTTGGCTCAAGTCAAATTTCATTTCGGCCTCTTTCTCTCTTCTTCCATAATTCAAAAACGCTCCGGCAGGTAAGGATGTTAAAAACTCCTGTCTTACCAATCAACGTCGTTAATCATAAGATTCCTAACTGAAGGAGCTGAAAGCGGGCGGGGCTGTACACAACTAACGAAGATTGCAAATTAAGAACTATATACAAGGAATTAGAAACAACTCCGTTTCGTACCCTGCTGATTATAAAACCATACTTGACAACTGTACTTACCGATTCGAACTACTTGTGGCAGAGACAACACGCTTCCCGACATCCAGCAAATAATCAGGAGAAAGTCGAATTTCATTGTGTTAGTAGCATATTACTACAAGTTTATTAGACCCAACACCCCAGTTGAGAGACTTGTAGAGATGAGAGTACACACGCACTATGAATTGTGCACGTCTTACAACAATATTATATTTCCGCAGGTCCACTTTAGTAATGACAAATAAACTTTTACTTTTACTGCCCACCGACCAGCCAACCCAACTACCCCGTTGAAATACCTCGATAGCAGACAGTTAAAACTTTCACTGACTACAAGTAGAAAGCCCCTCTGGGAACCATAGCGTATGTATCTACTCTGTACACTTTCCTCCAAATCTGCGTATATGGGAAACAACCAAACAATTGTCAAATACTACGACCACTTTTTTCCTTCTTCTTCTTCTTCAGTCAGAGGGATGATAACCGAAATGAGACGGAATTTATAAAATCCAGTTTCACAGTTTCATCCCAATTTCTTGAGGTAAATGATTTTACGGTAGAATAGTAGTTGAATTTGCTCGAGATGTCTGGAGACATTCTGTCCGGCAGCAAATCAGACCTCTGTCTGACAAAACGATTTCAAGAGTCTGTCTAATGGCCCTAATCTTGCAAGGACGAGACACTGAGGAGCTTGGCCGGTGCTACTTCCGTGACTTGGATATGGATCATAATATCGAAGAAATACCCCAAGGTATGCAAGTAGTGTATCTCTATTAGAACTTTCTTCGGCCCTATGTGTTCACTTTTCCCAAGCACAGGGTATGTAAGGTTGGCAAGCCAAGCCACCACGAAGTGAAGTTGGCTCTGATTCGGCAGTTTACTGACTGACTACTTTCACACGGAGCCACAACTCACTTTTGACTAAAGGTTGGACCCTCGCTGGCTTTCTTCTGTCTCATCTCTTTCCTTCCTACGAACTTTCTCATAGAACAACTCCAAGCAGAGCAGATCCACAACCCTTCCAACCATCACCACACCATCAGTTCGGGTAGTAGTAGGTCTTGGCAAGGAGTTCCATTGAGCCACCGCCACTACCACCACCATTCCCTTTACTTAGACGTACATTCTCAGCGTCCCATAGATATACAATGCTATAATGCTTTATAACAACGCTTGCGTTTGTTTTATCAGATAGAAAAAGCAAAGTCCCTGCAGGCAGGGGATGACATGGAAGTCTTAAGTATTATAAGTATCTATTTGACACCCCTATTTTCCTCCGTATACTTTACCTCAATTACATTACACCCAATGTTCGATAGTCTATTTGTACAATGTACTATAGATTTACATATCGTCTTCATCGTTGACGAACTCACTAATATTTTTTTTCAACCCACTTGGCTTTTATCTAAAGCCTTGCTTACTTGGTACTCATGAAAGATTCAAACTACATTTTTCAGTCCGACTCGGACCGTCACACTGCCAGTTTTCGGTAGTTAGTTAACAGTCTTACCAGACTTTTGGATTTTGGTTCCATTTGTCTGACTTTATTCACTAGCCACAAATGGTATTTACGAGCGACATAGATAGTCGAAAGAAGAACAGTTATGACTTGATTTTGATTCCATTTATTTCTGACAACACATGCATGACTTCACATCTGGAACAAATTACGAGACCTTTTCGTACGCTATGTAATTATGTCATGCTTTATTCTCTTCTAAATATGTTCCAACCATCTGCTTTCCAATGACAGTTTTATGCATTTTGTCAAGTATATTTTTAAAATCTAGCTTCAAAATTTTGCAGAGTGAAAGTTATTAACCGACCGGTATTTCAACACAATGTTCCCCTGAATTGTAACTTTGTCTGAGGACAAAGAATTGTAAAATTTTCGTCTGTTTTGGGGTTTGAGTTACTCTGTAAAAATCGATCATGCATGATAAACTCCATATTAATGTTCGGAATCAATTATATTTATGGCACATGTCTTGTTTTGGGACGCCAACAGTAACTTTGTCTGAAGGTCATAATTTATCTCACGTTCCCATACAAATATTTACTTGGATATGCTGACAAAAATTACAAGTTTAACAAATAATTTTTAGATGCTACAATTGGTTCTTACATTTTTCATCTTCTTTTTATAAATGATTTCATCGTACTATATAAATTATCCGCTATTAGATCATTATTTAAACATTTTGAAAATTTTCGGTCAATTTATCCCATATCTGTTGCATATGATCCCTCACAATTAATTTTATTTTGCTATAAAACCTCTTTATTCGCCATTGAAATCGTTCGGGATGATGGTCAGTTTCAAAATGACTCTACGTAGTGGTCAATGAGCCTGGTGTTAATAATAAACTAGAAATTAAAAGAATATATATTTAGGTGCTTGATTTCTGTAGTATAAATCAGGTTTGACCAATTGTTGAAACTACTTTGGTTTAGTATTTTGTATTGTAATGCAAAAGTTCTGGGAACCTAAAGCTATTTTCTAAACGAGGTACGTTTTTGAAGCTCCATTTTCATCAACACAGCAACAAAAAGGTATTCAAAGCGAGAGGTAATTCTTCCGCAAACCCATGAATACAAATTAAGAGCGAACGGGAAAATGAAGAGTGGTTGTGGCTTTGGTCTGACTGAGAGTATATACACTTACAGAGGGAAAATTTGCATTTAGCAGAGGTGAGATCCGCATTAGACATTAACACGAGTGTCTTACACGATGCTTTCTAGCCTCGTTCCTAGAATGGGATGATTAGAAGGATAACATTGACACTTAATTATGCAAGCCAGCCAGAGAGTCTCATCAAACAAGGGGAGATGATAACATCAATCAGTGAGACTGCTCATAACATAGCCTCAGTTGTTAAGCTTGTACTCAAATTTACAAAGCCATGATGAATTGTGGATAGCTTTGTCATCGTTTATTTCCACATTGGACATCCTTCTAATTACGTCGGTGGATGGGATAAGCAGTCAGCCAAATGTTCCCTTCAGAAGCATGTCTCCATTTCGAGATCCAAAACACACTTCTTATTAACATACAAGTTGTGGTTCTTAGAGTGTGTCTTACGGCTTTGGCTCTAGTTCTCTTTATTAGTTTAGAGTACACATTTGAAGATTTATAGTTATGGCTGCTATAAAGAATCGAGAATTTGGTCTTTATGGAAAGAGACTTGGTTGCTGGTTTGATATATTGTAAGAGTGTAGGAAGACAAGCCTGAGATCAGACCTCAAGGCTTGCCGGGTTCAAGAAAAATAGGGAAAGCAGATTCCTTTAGAAGAGTTAGTTTTGGAAACTCATTCCAATTCTCTGTTTGGCAAGGAGTTACAACATTACATACAATCAGATTTGCATGAGGAGGGCAAGGAATTGTTTGCCTATCGTCCTGTCCTCGTGTCAAAGTGGTTAGTCAGGCAGGATGGGCACGGGTAACGGCCAGACCTTTTGCTTTGCCAATGTCTGCGGAAACAAACAAAAAGTAGAGAAATGATTGTACGCTCTTGTGTGTGCAATGTAAACTCAAACCATGATCTGGTAATGCAACATTTTATACAACAAATTCTGGATATCCTTATGGCAGAAAGCCAGAATCAATGAGGAGAACTCCGAGTCGTTCGTTTTCTGGTTGTGATGACTCTGACTTTTATGCATGTTCCATCTTTAAGAGTAGTGCTCACATAAGGCACGATAAATGCCCATATATTGTCATGTCATCTTCCTCATTCTTCTTTTTTCCAATGATATGCTCCAGTTCACCACAACACAGATCTAAATCTAAAAGCTAAACCTGCCGTGACAATCCCTTCTTTCTATTACCCATTTTATTTGTATCTAAATCAAAAGGCAAATATTGTACGAGATCTCTGTCGCCTTCATCTCAAATCAGAAATGTCAAGAAACAGAAGACGAGGAGGTGAGGACAAGTGGGAAGATAAAACTAAAACAGATGCACAAAGCTATATATGTGTGTGCTTTCTCCTTGTTGATCCCACTGATCCATACCACTGCATTATCTTATCAACTTGCTTATACCATTTTTCACTAATGATTTACTGAGCGTTGAATCCGTGGTGCTTGATATCTTGAGCAGTACAGGCAGTAGTAGTGGAATAGGTTCTTGGTAGTGTGTCCTCCTCAGTATTGATTTGTCACCCGTCAACCGGTATTATATTCTAAGGTATCATCCCCATTTTCTTTCTTTAATATCGAGTAACGTCTGCAAATACTCTTGTCCTGACACCCCAGTTGATATATTTTCAATAAGACGATAACAAGTCATGCCAAGTTCTATATTCTCATGCAACATAAGACCCGGCAACCAACCGACATGGACTTTGATACGTACCGTGATGACATAATCCTCCATTCTTCTTCTTCTACTCGTAATATATCCTCTAGCCAAGAGAAAACACTCTTTCTCAGGACAAAGTCACTCAACCAGTTTATCCTTAAGATGAACTACAATCATCACCACCACCTCCTACTCCTCCAACAGATGAAGAACTCAAGGTACTACTACTACATGATCCCGAACACACAGCTTCATCTAGATATATTATACCATTCCAGAATAGTTCCAATGCTAAATACCATATTTGGTGACTTTCTATTTTCGAGTGTGGGATTTAGAGCTATATGAAAACAGTCCGACCGGGTGGTATGGTATGGCATGCTGATGCTTGTTGTAAGGCCAACTTCTTCAATAAGTCAGTTCGTTTCCTCTCTCTATAAAATTCCCTCAGAATCCTCCATCCTGTGTTCTTTATGCTCGGGAAATGAGGGAATAACGAAGAAACGATGAGAAGGGATGAGAAGCAATGCTCCATGAGGAATTTTACTCTTATTATGAATAGCATAACATAACTACGAACACTCCGGCCAACTCTCAACATGAACACAGGCATGTCTATTTCATACAGATCTATCCATCCGCTTCTCTTCCTCGTAAATTTGAATATCAAAGCGAGAGAAAATTTCATTATCAGGAGCTCTTCATTTCGAACGCACTACTCCTCTTCCAAGCAAATAGTACATAGTACTCTCTCTATCAAACATGTACATTACAGAGTATATCATAATATCCTCATGATGATGAACAGACCTGTACTGTCACCACTACCACGAAGTATTCAGTACATTCTAATAATACCTATAGCTCTAGTCAGAAGGACATGAGATGAGGACGATGGTGGTGGTAGTGATATAAAAGGACATGATCTGACTGAAGAAAATCTATCTTGGTACATCAAGTATAACCCAACTCCTCCTGAATGGAAAGTAAACGATGAAAGTAAAAGCTCTACTGGCCACAGTGATGACGTTGATGGGAAATGTTCTATCTAGTTGACAGTCTTCTTCTCTAGCGAGTCCATCCTTCTCATAATATATCAAAATATCCGTATGTATCAAGCCAGTTATAATGTTTCTGTCAGAAGCTTTGAAATCATGGTCTCTATGAGAGGCCAAAATCTTTGAATAATGTCTCATTGTTCGACCAGAGCTAGGATACGGATGCCATTAGGCTGCCACTAGAGTGTTTCGTTAATTAATGTCAATTAAGGTGTACTGATTGAGTGAGCCTCAGAGGGGGATTTTCAATTCTAGGACGTATGGAATAATTCAAAGCAAATCTCTTTTATGTTCATATACAAAATCTCATCTTTCTACACAGAGAGTCCTTTTGAGAATAAATGCTTAAATTTATGACACTCAACTACCTAATATAAATATCTTAGGCACTGCACTTATTACAGATGCAAAAATGTAAACATTCTAGGTTACCCTTTATTTATTTCCCATTTTCAACTATAATGTTCTACGTAATCAGAGAAGGTTTTTTTAATTGGCAACGACACGGAGCTTTCTTTGTTTAAATGCTGAACTAGTCTCAAATATCTATATCGACTTCATGTCAACATGATTCTTTTACCTATCTACCACCTGCTTAGGGAGTTGAGAAAAATCAAAGGTTGACGGGACCTGTTCTAGTGCTTTCACTTTCTATTTGCAATGAATAAAAGTTTATTTACACGCCGGAAATGTTTGGCTTTCAGCTTCATTATTCTTTCGGTTCACTGGCTATCTCTCAACCGCTAGCTGTAATAACATATGTGCAATTATTTGTTTTCCTTACTATTGGGACTTGATCTACTTGGATTGTTCTTTACACAGCATATGAAGGATATTATCTTGGTTGTTTCATCTTCCTCACTGATTTTCTCTCTCAGCCTGCAAAGATCGAGTGTGTTATAAAATGGAGCATTGATTTGTTGTACTCGGGTTACTTAATTAGATTTGTTAATTCTCTCACTTATAGATTTTTTTACTTTGATTTAATAATTTTCTGATGTGTTAAAGTTAAATGCCAAATTAATCAAATCTTTTTATCAGTTGTCACCGGATCCATTTATGCATTCGTATAGAGAAAAGCTGAGAGAGGATTGCAAGCTGAAAATAAACAAATCCGAAAAACTCGAAAAACTTAGGTGATGCACATTTACTTAAGTGCAATTAAAAGGATAAAATAAATGTCAAGTGAGCATTTTATAAAAGCATCACCTACCTCGAAAAATCAAAACTACACATGAAATTCAAAGCAGTCAAACCTAAATGTTCTCAAACCGTATTAAATTTTTAAACTAACTATTATAAATTCTTGTGATCAAGAATTATAAATATTTGATAACATATTGATGAAATTCAAATAC
>JAQGBQ010000808.1:0-16146 GCA_034698485.1 Vertagopus arboreus
ATGCAAGTTTAGGTCAAAATAAAACATTCTCAATTTTATGATGCCTATGCATAAAGGGTGTCAGACGCCGCTTCAAATTTTTTTAAAGATAAGTCATAGAGTCATGGACCCCTTCGAAATGTACGGTTGCGACACATTTTCTAATTTGCCCTTCCCTTGCGAGACCAGACTTTTTTTGGAAACTTTGTCACAGTCTTCAATTGGTGATAATATTCCACATCCTTAGAGTTCTTGGAATGAAAAAATGCTAGTCCCGAAATTTGGTCAGGGTCAAAGGTTACATTTTTCTCATCATCAAAAATGAGAACTTTTGATTCAATATTTTCGTAGATTGTTTGCAGTCGTCTCTTTACTGGCTTTTTTTAGCTTTGATGGATTTAGGAGAATTTTTTTTTGTTTTGGCATTGATCCTCAAATTCTAAACTTTGATTTCCGACACCGTTGATTTTGTTATTCTCAGCTTGGTGACCACACTACGAGCATAAGTTGCGAGTATCTTTCTGAATCGTCTCTCGACCTTCTTAATTTTTGAAGTAGAGGTTTTGGGCACTGGACGGCCACTTAGAATTTTATAATTAGTCTCATCGGACTCTTTGTGTATTGTAGTTACACGATAAATAGTTTTCTTGTGTCTGCCAAGCGAATTAAAGTGGTGAACCATGTCTTTCTTACTCCTCACGGTCACTTTTTCATGGTAGTGAAAAACTGCATATGAAAACCTCTCGTTTCATTTGTATGACATTTCAACAGGAATTTTTTTTTTGACAAACAGTTTTTTTAAATTTGTTCTTTAGAATCTCCTCTGTCAATTAAAAAAAAATCCAAACGCAAGATTTTTGGCCAACGCGTAATTTTGCTCTAAATGTAGTCACAGGATATAGTGAGACATACCTTAGTTGTTGTTTTGTCCAGTGTGACATAAAAATGAAGTTCGGACCTGCCACACGCTTTTTATATAGGGTAATGAAGTTTTATTTCCGGTGTCGATGTCAGAAGTTCTAAGTCCATGGACTACTATCTTCCTTCAATTTTTTTTTGTCCAATTTATTTTTTGTATTTTTGTATACAATACCCTGACTGGTTCGAAGCTGGTTTGCGATAACCATTTAGCTTGGGAGTCTCTTTATAGGTCAAAAGGTCAATGTTACGAAAAACGGATTTTTTACCGTTTTAGAAGTTTGAATTTATTTTAATAAAATCAGACATTTTGCTTTAGATTTTTGATAGTTTCCAATGCTATCGACTATCCTTTAAACAGAGGATTAGTTAATTTTATGACCGGACGATTTCCCGTTTTTTAGGGTCGCTTCATGCGAGACTCCTACCCTGGAACAGCTCAAAAAAAGTGCTCAACTTTGGAATTTAATTGCTTTGGTGTTTCAAAATTTTTTAGCTTCCCGTTTGCTGAGGAAGTGACAAATATGTTTGAAAATGTCTGGTTAAAATTTTGTTTCAGTTTGTTCACTACTTCGAAGTTTACAGCATTTTTAACGCTAGTAAATAAGGAGGAATACCCTCTGTATTTCTTTAAACTCTCCTTCAATTAATTATCAAAATAACTAAAATCTCATTGCGATTCGTTATTAATATTAATTTATATTAAAAACGGAAGCAATTACAGATTTAACTACGGACACACTAAATAGATTATCAAACTGAATCAAGGGTTTGGATACATTTTTGGTGTTGTCACGGTAGTATTATGGGAAGAACTAGCATTGAAATTATTTTGACAGTTTTTAATCCTGACTGATCCCTTCCAGAATCTTACCTGGCTTTGATGCAGAAAACCCTAAGAAACTCTTCATTTACATTCTAAGATAATCATACCCAAAAAGAAGTTCCTATAGGTAGTCCAGCAGTTTTTACCTAATTTAAAAATAGCAGTGGCTTTTCAAATTCAGAGTCCAAGCTTAAACCCTTTTTCTTGCTAAAAGATAAAGGTAGGTTTTTTTACCCTTTGTAAAATAATATTTAGAAGACACATAAATTATTTCAACCAGACAGTTTTAACGTTAAATCTGTAAATAGCCAACCTCTTAAGCAATATTCTCAGAATTGTAGGCTTTATTCAAAAGAATTGACATTTTCATAAACATTTTTCAGTTGGTCATTAAAGGTTGTACAGTTCACAGTCAAAAGAATCAGTGCTATTTCATTTATACAGTTTTTTTTATATACAAACTGGAAACTAAGTATAAATCCTTCAAAATGTCAAATACAATTAAAAATCAGTCGATACGATTTCAATGTCTTGCATGTTCGAAATTCTTCTCAATAGCTTCAAACTTGACAAAACATTCGAAGATTCACTCAGATGAAATGTCCTTCAGTTGTGAATTATGTGAAAAGAAAGTCAAAAATAAATCTGATCTGATCAGACACCAAAGTAAACACTCTCAAGATCGCCAATTTAAATGCAAAACGTGTGGTTCTGCTTTTAAAACCAATCAATACTTAAAATTGCACCAAAATTGGATTCATTGTGACTCTATCCCAATCTTTCAGTGTCAAAACTGTCCAAAACTATTTAAGACTAAATTGGAACACGATCAACATAAATCCAGTCATTCGGATGAAAGACCATTTCCCTGCCAAATTTGTGACAAGACTTTCAAACTCAAATCTCAATTACAAATGCACTTGAGAAGCGTTGATTCCAATGACCCTTCGTATAACTGCAAAATCTGTCAAAAAAGGTACAACAATAAAAGCTAATTATCACAGCACTTGAAAACACACACAGGAGAGAAGCAATACAAATGTCAAGTTTGTACGAATAAAGAATTTGGTACAAATGCGGGGCTGAAAAACCACTTGAAATTTCATCATTCAGTCACCACTGCGTTCTTCATTTGTGAATTTTGTCCAAAGGAATATCAACGTAAGAATGAATTTAGACTGTGCATAATCGAGGAGAGAATCCCAAATCCTGGCTCCGTTGTTCAGTCTGTCAAAAATCATTTGGAACGAATGCCACACTGAATAAGCACCTGAGAAGCCACACCCGTCTCATAAATGTCGCATCTGTGGAAAAGGATTCTTATTCAATATTAATTTGGAAACGCATATTTCTGCCGTGCATATGAAGGAAAAAACGATCAAATGCTACTTTTGCGAAAAATCTGTCAGTCTGATGTCAGTTATTATTGCTCATTTACGGATCTAAGAAATCACTTGAAGCTACATTAAAATCTGCAAACGATTGCAGTGCTTGGTGACAATAAAAGAAACGTCCGCACACAACCCAGATTTCAAAATTTAAGTTTTTGTGACCAAAATTTAAATTAAAATGAGTATTGTGTAAAGAAGCAATGCTAATTTTGGAGAGGGTTCAGAATAGATGGTAGACGGATATTGATTGCCGAAATACATTTTGTATTGTAAATTTTCGTTAAAATTAGGATCTTGTTTGTATTCACTTTCTACAAAAAAAGAACTCGTAAAGTGTTCAAGAACTAGAATTATGGTTATTTTAACTGAAGTGAGTACTGTAAAACAAGTTATGTAGGAACTTCATGAAAAATTGTAGACTTATGTTTTCTGATTTATAAACCAACCAATCTCGTCGTTTTTAACTAATTTAGGATACTTAAAAGGTGTGTTTTTTTGTTCTATTTTTTGTGTTAAATATTAAATGATTAGAAAGCGAATTACGTGGTAGAAAAAATCATTAAAATTGACAAAACTTGCTTGTTAAATTTATTTAAAATATAAAGTCGCAATAATTATTGTTTTGCGTTCATTATAATTGTTTGCTAATATTTCTTCATGCTTGTATGTTTATGATTTTTTTTAATAAAAAAATATTCGAATGTTATTTCTGAGTTTAAAGTAGATTATTATCCAGCTAATTGAAAATTTTAAGAAATACAGTTTATCGTTTTAAAGCTTTTTATAAATCTTGAACCGTTCAATACTTGAATTGATGTCTAGGCTGTTTCTGTGAAACTCGTATAAATCATATTGATTATTGAAATCATTCTGGCTATAAATTTTGACACCGATTTGGAGTAGAATTCAGTGCAGGGTTGGCAATTTTTCATTTTTCTTTAAAATTTTCATGAAAAATTAAAAATTTAGAGGCTATTGTTCAAGGGTCTATAAAAAAAATTAAAATAAAAAAAGCTGGGGAAAATAACAGTTTTGGTTAATTTTTCAGTTTTCAAATCTTTTGAAGATATCAAATTTCACTGTATCTTTTTAATTTTTTGATTTTTCAATGAAAAAATCGAGAAATTTCACTATTCATTTTTAATTTTTCAATTTTTAGCCAGAGCCAGGGCTTATGTACCCATCATGCCTGTCTGTCTGTGTGTCGGCATGATAACTCTCTTCAAACTTGTCCAATCGACTTGAAATTTGGTACACACGTGTATTGGGTCAATATAAAGGTTAAGTTCAAAGATGGGGGTTGACTCGTGGGAGATAAAAATTGGTATAGTTGCTATGGGATTTCAACGAAATTTTGAAAACCTTTTTAAGAATGACATAGAAAGTTAGATTTGTAAAATTTTATTCAAAGTGACCCTTCGGGGCCACCCCTTTGGGTTTTTGAAACAATGTGGTAGGACTCTGAATTTTTGTGTGGTGGGGGTTTATGGACCCTCAATATCGAATACAAATATAGATTTTCAAAATTCTTGTTCAGAGTGACCCTATGGGGTAGCCACCACTGGTTTTTATAAAGTTGGCCAACAGGGCTGACATTTTGTATTCTGTTTACTTATAGGGCTTAATTAATGGAAACAAACTCAGATTTAGATAAATGTTAATCAAAGTGACCGTACAGGGGTACCCCACACGGGTTTTTATTAGGACTTGATAGTTAAAATTTGGTATGATTATTAGTTTAGTTGCCTAAATAATATAAGCAAGTTAGATTTGTAAAAAAAATCAAATCGTGGCTATACACGTTAGTCTAACAGATTTAAACGTGGGTATACAAATCCAATATTGTAACAAATTCTGGCTCGGGCTATGCAAAGCTGTACTGGAGGTTTTTATTATATTTTTAAGCAATTTCAAAGTTACGAAATTTCATGATATTTCACTTTTCCTTTTTCACTTGAAATTTCCCTAGCCAACCCTGACACTTTCCAAGTGTGGATTTAAGTCATGTCACGATTCATGTCAAAAGGATTATGTTAACCGAAAACTGAATTTTCGAAAGTTTGTCCATCTACATATTTCTTTAAACTCTAGCTAACTTAATCATTAGCATAATTCTTATTCTAACTATTTATTTAACAGTAGTAACCACCACAAATTAAATTCAGTTCAGATTAAACTTCACATTTTTTACTGTGCATTGAAATTATTTTGCTTTGACAAAAAATTTATTCTTCCGAATTTCATCAATAAATAAAATAGAATTTGGCTTTGATTTTGAAAACCTTAAATTCACATTCAAGCACAGAGTCAGGAGAAAGAAGTTTTTTATCTTCATAAAATATAAAAATAGTAATGCTATACCCTAGGAATTTAGACATTCAACCTAAACCTTTTCTTTCTCCAATAAGAAAATGAGTGGTATAGGAAATGTACTAAAAACTGATTCTGAGAAAGGGCCATAAAGTGTTTTAATAATATATCTTAAACTTTAAACCTGTGAATAGCCAACATATAAAACAGCATTCTCAGAATTATAGACTTGACTGAAAAACAGTTGACTTTTCATAAAAATTGTCGGTTGGTCATTTAATCTTGAACAGTTCACAGTGAAATAAATAAGTCCCATTTTATTTGGATTTTTTAACAAATTCTATCTAATATCCGAACTGACGCTTGAGTGAATACTTTACAATGTCTAATACAACTAGAAAACAGTTGGTTCCTCACAACTGAAAAGCTTTTTACCCCAGTGAATCTTGGAATGTCTATCTAAGGAGCCCACTGTTGACATTGATTTCGGTTATACTTGACATTGAAACCGTACCGACTGTTTCTTGATTGCATTAGACATTGTTAAGTATTTACTCAATCGTCAGTTCGAATATGTAAACATAAAACAGTAGATACAATTTCTAAAAAAATCAACAGATAAAATTCAACTTATTCTTTTGACTTTGAACTCTACAACATTGAGTGACCAACTGATAGCAAATGAAAATTCAACTTTGTTTTTCAGCCAGGTCTATAATTCTCAGAATATGGCTCAATGAAACGAATCTTCAGAATTAGGGTTCAAAATAAAGTATTCTAACACTTTAAGAACCTTTTATCCGTATTATATTTTAAGGAAAGTTTACAGTACAACTCTTTTTTTTAAGAAAGAAAAAGGTTTAATGCCTAAACTCTGAGGGTCGAAAAGGACAGGCTATTTCTATATGTATAAAAACTAAGAACCGTATTTCTTTTGACTATGTTTGAATGTGAATGGGATTAGAATTTTCGATAAACATTCTCATTGCTGCTGTTGCCAAAATGTTTTTTGTCAAAGTAAAACAATTTCAATCTAGACCAGATATGTGAAATGTAATCCGCAGTAATCCAAACCCTTGAGGTAAAAAAGAAATAAATGTTTCAGTTTGATAATCTATTTGGTGTGCTCGTTTTCAAATCTGTAATTGCTCCTATTTTAAAAAAATGATTAATTGAATTAAAGTTTAAAAAAGGCAAGATTCTGCTTTATCGCCCCCAAAAAAATATTTATAAGTTTTTTTTTGAAAAAAATATTGGGGAATTTTTTTTTTATCGCATCTTTGCATTTTTTTAGACATTTTTAGACATAGAAATATTTTTTTGGGGGCCATAAAGCAGAATCCTACCGAATAAAGTATTACAGGATATAATTATGAATTCTGTTACATCGATTTTGTTATGCATAGAAATATTATTCTATTCTGTTATAATTTTACGGATAAAAATATTTTATATAAGCCTTCAAGATTTAGTTCGTAAGGCTTTGAAAGTCTCAAGGGTTTCCTAGCTACAGATGCAAGCTAAAGAATGTGTATAAAAAAGTGAGTACTTTTACATCTCAAGAAATCTGTACACTTAACTTTTTCCCCAGGGACAAAAATCCAAGTCTATAAAAATGCTAAACAGACGCTTCGGATTTACCATTCGAATTTGTATACTTTCTTAAGCAAAATCAAATTTAAAAAAATTTAAATTAATATTTCCAACATTTAATTTTAATTACAGAAAATTATATGTATTCTTGTGGTCCAAGATAATTAATTGCCATCAAAATTAATACCTTGTAAAATATTTAGTGTAATTATATTTTGTATTGGGATCTCCGACAAAAATAATTATTTGATTAAATAAAAGTCCTACTTCTTGATTTTATCAAATTTAACCAAAATCCAAATGATCACTTTTCATTTATTTATTTTAATGATTTATTTTAATTTCCATCCCCGATATCGTAATATATTTTGGCGCCCAAAAATAAAAATAGTTTGGCCACCGTAGTAAGTCCAATTGCAAAATAATTGAAAATTAATTTTAAAACAAAAGTGATCAAGTTTAATTTTAAATTTTAATCTTAAAGTCCAAAATCTTGTTTTTCTCCCAAAGCGAATAAGTTTAAAATTTCTATCGAAATGCACTTTCTTCAATATCTGGCGAGAATAAGAAGTTTGCGACCCATCAAAGATTTAAAGAAGTTCTAAAAGGTTTAAAAAATGCGAATTAGCATTTATTTATAAAGTTTTGGCAAGACGTAAGTCCAAACTAAGGTTTTTATGTAGCATCTCTATGCATTTTCTATACTTTTGAGAAACAATACGAAATAATATTATTGTCAGACTGACAAAAAAGTTTACATGTTAAAAATATATAATATTTAAGTAAGAGTTTAGCACCAGAACTATCGAGTGTAAACCGAATCTACCTGTTCCTACCTTTCTTCTGTCATAGCCCGAAGGTAAATTCCTACCCTTCTACCAACATTCCTTAAGACTAATCCCTTAGTGTTTTTCCTTCCTCTCTCCTTTCATTCCACTTATATTCTAAACCTGGTTAAGCATTGTGCTTTTATATTTTTTTCTCACAAAAACAAAAAAACTACAACAAAATATAGTTTTTTCCTACAAGCTCATTTCAAAAATGTAAATAAAATGTCACGACGACAAAACACTTTGTATTTCAGAACTAATAATATTCATACTTTGCGTAACGAATCTTCTACAAATTCACCTCCTCCAGCTACTAAACTTCAGTATGCTTTAAGAACTAGAAATGGTAAAAAAAGTGGCCGTAAACACGAAATAGGCAAAAACTGAAGCCGAAAAAATCAAAAAAAGGTCCTAAGAAATACGAAGTACAAAAAATTTTGGGACATCGTGTTCGAGATGGAGTGAAGTTTTACCATCTTAAGTGGAAAAAGTTTTCCAGTAAACATAATACTTGGGAGCCAGTGTATAATTTATTGTGTGCCTTAATACTGAAACAATATGAAAATTCTTTACGATCGTCCCACGTCCTTCTGATTCAGATGACTCTGATTATGAAATTATTCCAAACCCTATCAGAAACCGTTTACATTAAAATTTTCGAGCTAAAATTCTATCCAGCTATAACAAAAGACAAGAAGATTCTACGAAAAGCTCTGCAAATCATCGTGAATCTCGTTCACGTGTAAAATCCACGAAGTCCATCCCAAGAAGAAGAAGTAGAAGAAACTCTTTATCCTCACCTTCTTCTCATTGCAACGCTAGCAATTTAGCAAGAAAAAGTTCAAGAGAATCTGTTTATTTCTCTAATCCACCTGAACCTCAACCTGGACCTTCTAAGAAGTTTACAAACCAAGTTTTTGTTAAGCACACGATAAAAAGAAAACATACAATACCCCTTCCTTTTTCATCATCTTCATCATCGTCATCATCTGCTTCTAATTCATCGGATTCAGATAGCTCCGATTCTCTTTTTATAAAAGTGAAACAAAACCTTTCCAAAACTCCTCTTTCGTCAAATCTATCTACATTCCCCACTTCTGCTAAAAGACGGCGATTGATAAAACATCCTACTTGTCCTGACTGTCAAATACCACTACACCGTTTGACACCTACACAGCGATCTCAACATATATCAACTCACAACCCTGTGAAATGTTACGAGTGCAACAAAAAATTGGCAAGGAATTCATGCTTAAAATCACACGTGAAAACACAACATCCTAAGTAATATTATAATAATATATATGTGTGAAGGATGTAAGAAATATTTAAATTTTTAAGTAAAATTGCAACATTAGCATTTTGGTTAAAAATAATACAATTCTAACATTTTGTCAAGAACTCATAAGATTTCCATGTTTTTACTAAATGTATTGTTCTACATTGTGTCTAAATTTTAATATTCCACATTTTATTGCTTTTGTGCCATCATCATCACAATTTTGGTTTTGTATTTATTTTATTGAATAGGTTAGGTTAGGTTAGGTTAATAAGGTAAATAAATAATTTTAAGTTTAGATAATGAGTATCCCATGCAACTTATTTTTCAGTTCATAAGATAAAAACAAAACAAAAAGACTCTTATAGTTTTATTATGTAACTTAATACTTTTAACAGATCGAAAACATTTAATTTCTTGTAAAATTCGAATTTCTCCTATCTCATCGAAATTCAAATTTAACTGCGAAATTACATTTTTTTAAAAGAGGGAACTATGTTACATCGATTTTGTTCTGCATAGAAATATTATTCTATTCTGTTATAATTTTAGGGATAAAAATATTTTATATAAGCCTTCAAGATTTAGTTTGTAAGGCTTTGAAAGTCTCAAGGGTTTCCTAGCTACAGATGCAAGCTAAAGAATGTGTATAAAAAAGTGAGTACTTTTACATCTCCAGAAATCTGTACACTTAACTTTTTCCCCAGGGACAAAAATCCAAGTCTATAAAAAGGCTAAACAGACGCTTCGGATTTACCATTCGAATTTGTATACTTTCTTAAGCAAGATCAAATTTAAAAAAATGTTAAATTAATGTTTCCAACATTTAATTTTAATTAGAGAAAATTATATTTATTCTTGTGGTCCAAGATAATTAATTGCCATCAAAATAAATGTCTTGTAAAATATTTAGTGTAATAGTATTTTGTATTGGGATCTCCGACAAAAATAATTATTTGATTAAATAAAAGTCCTACTTCTTGATTTTATCAAATTTAACCAAAATCAAAATGATCACTCTTCATTTATTTATTTTAATTATTTATTTTAATTTCCATCCCCGACATCGTAACAAATTCTACTGCAGATTGCTAAAGAAATTGATATGCATCATGATTTCGAATCAGTATACGAGCCTCATACAAAACAATATGGACTTCAATTCAAAATTTCAATAATGAATGCAATATTTATACAAAGCTTATTTATTTAATGTATTAAATCGCAACGAGGTTTAATTTATGCAAATATTATGGTAAATACATTTAAGGAAGGGTTCAAGATTTATAAAAATGTAAAACTATAATTTCGACATACTGATATTGCTGGGCAATAATCTACCTTAATCTACTCAGAAATAACATTTGAATACTTTTTTTTAAATTCATAAACTGACAAACATGCGGAAATATTTACAAACATTCAAAATTAACCAAGAAATTAACTCGCATTTTTTGCGAGTTTATATTTTAAATAACTGTAACAAGCAAGTTTTGTCAATTTTAACGATTTTTTCTACCAGGTATTTGTTCACTTCCTAATCATTTAATTTGGCACAAACAGCACAAAAATACAGCTTTTAAATTTGAAAAATCAGTTTACAAAAACATAATTTTTTGTTCTAAAAATATGAAACTTTAATCACCATTTAAATTGAAAGAAAATATAATTTTGAATTCTTAAAATGAACAACGTTTTTCCTCATTCAAAATAAATACAAATAAGATCCTAACGATAATTTACAATGCAAAATACAATTACATTATTTTGGTATTTAGTATACGTCTCTAACCTCTTAAAATTAACAAAATCAATAATGTTCTCTACATCAGTTGAATCCTTTACCCCGATGGATTCTCACTTAAGATTAATACTGCTTCTTTACATAATACTCCTTTTGCTTTGCTAGCAATTCTAATTCCAGTGTTAGATTTATTAAAATAAGGATTTTTAACACAATAATTACAACAAATTTTGAAATCTTTGCTGCTTGTCAACTTTTCTTCGTTCTTTGTGATGAAGAACTGAAAAACTTGTTTGCTGATTTTAATGCAGCCTGAAGTAAACTCCTAGATAAGATGATTGGGTGAATCTCTTTTTACAAACGGAGCATTTGAACGGCTTTTCTTTGGTGTGAATCCGTAAATGATCAATGTAAACGGACATCAGAATAAAAGATTTTTCGCAAAAGTAACATTTCTTCGTTTTTTCTTTCATGTGCACGGCAGAAATATGGTTGGGTAGTGGTAGTTGGTTTTTGGATGGACATCCTTTTCCACAGATCTGACATTTATGAGGAAGAGTGTGGTGCTTCATGTGGGCATTCATTCCTCCTTTCGTTCCAAATGATTTTTGGCAGACTGCACAACGGAGCCAGGATTCTGGATTCTCATTCCGATTATGTTCACTTATCAGATGAGATTTAAGATCATTCTTACGGTGATACTCTTTGGGACACAAGTCACAATTACATGTTGCAGTGGTAATTGAGTGGTGAGATCTAATGTGACTTTTCAGTTGTTCCATTGCATTGAATTCCTTATTTTGGCAAAGCTGACATTTGTGTGGCTTTTCTTTGGTGTGTGTTATCATGTGCCGATATAAATGACTTAATGACGATAAAAAACCTTTTGCCACATATTTTGCAGTTATACAAAGGATCATCTGAATGAACACTGTTCAAGTGCTCTCGTAGTGCTTGTTTCAGCTTGAATGTTTTGTCACAAATCGCACATGGAAATGGTCTTTCGTCTGAATGACTGGGTTTATGTTGATTGAGCCCTGTTTTAGTTTTAAATTGATTTGGACATTGATCACATTGAAAGTTAATAGTTGATTCGAAATGCATCCATTTTTGGTGATGTTTTGAGCTGCCAATAGTCTTAAAGGCGGATCCACACGTTTCACATTTAAAAAGTCGTTCTTTAGAGTGTTTGTAACTCAAGTGTCTGGTTAACTCCCGTTTTTCTATGAATTTCTTGTCACATAATTCACAACTAAATGGCTTTTCACACGAGTGAATCTTGGAATCAGTCTTTAAGTTTCCAGCCGTTGAGAAGAATTTCGGACATTCTTGACATTGAAATCGAACCAACCGTTTCTTAAATGTATTAGACATTGTTCGATGTGTAAACAAAAAATAGTTTATAGAATTTGTGAACAAAATTAACTCAGAAAATGGAGTTATATTGTTTTACTGTGAGTTGTGCAAGATTGAGTGACCAACTGAACATTTTTATGAAAATCCAACTCTGCTTCTATATTCCATTCATAATTCTGAGAATATGGCTCAAATGGTTTGGCAGCTGCATAATTTAAAATATTCTAAGACTTTTTGAACCTTTTTCAGTACTATCTTTAATAGGCTTAATATACAACCACTTGTTTTTTCCAATCGACGAATTTCTTCATTTTTAAAGCCTTAATACTTGAACTCTGACCTAAGGCTGTAAATGTGACTAATTCTACATTCTATAATGAATGCTGTTTTTACATCATGTTCCTGGAATTTTCAATGTTTAAACCAGGTTGAATCCTTTTGCAGAGTTTAAAAAAGGCTTCCCGTTTTGATGAATTGTATTCTAAAAGGCTAAAATTGCAAAATAACATGGGACATTATTAAATCATATTGTTATGGATGTTGAAAACTCAAAACTCTGATTTTTTTAGTGATGTTTTGTTTGTTTGTAAAATTGAATGCCTCAGAATATTAATACTATTTAATACCCAAGTTTTTGAAGATCACAGATACAAAATTTATATGATTTTAAGTATCATTTTTGTAATGTTTGAATTGACCTAAAAAAATAATGCTAAAAAAAGACAATCTAGAATGTCTAAATTTTAATGAATTTTTTTTAAATACTAATTTTAATGTCTAGTATGAATTCGAATCTATATATATAATATCCCAGAGTGGATATGTCTTCCTCACTGGACAAGCGCAATAGGAGTTTGCAGTTTTCGTTGCCACTTTGCATAGCAAGGGAAATTCAGCTAAAACGGCTTCTAAAGCAACACGCGGCACGCGGTAGGTAGTGCGTCAATTACAATCTAGGGGTCAGTTTGTGTCTTACGTTCGAGGCCGGGTAGAGGTAATCATATTATTGCTCGAGCTAAATATTTTTTGGTTCACGGTTCTTATACTTTGGCTATTAATCTAATTAATTAATATAAATTACTATCAAATAAGAAGCCTGCTTATCCCCAGGCCCCTGGCGGTCCGGACTGTATTCTTGTAAAGCATAAAAATCAATTTAAAACACCAATACAATTTACATGGTTCAGAATGTCAAAATATTGAGTTAATACATAAACATATTTAATAAACTTTATTAATTACAAGTAATAATAAAATAAACCGCAAGGTGACAAAACCAGATTTAATCTAAATAATAGTTTATATACAAATGTTTTTAAATAGAGAGTCAGAATGTTGGTTTAAATTTATAAGGGGAAGTATGACGAATGTATACATATAGAAAATCTTTGTATGTTTAATAGGTGCTTAAAAATTTTCTATGGCATAACGTTGAGTGACCACCGGTCATTCAACCCATATTATTATTATTTCATGGTGATGGTATTAAAGAAAAATAAAGTTCACATCTAAGGAGTGTGGTTTTAGAAGTGAAACGACTCGGTTGCATTGCTATTTCCATGCATAATCTGACTTGGCGACCATATTGCAGTCTTTTCGTTCCTACAATCTCGTTCCATCTGTCTCAACCTTCCCCATTTCATTCACCATTCTTTGGATTCTCTGCATTTTGGCTGGGACAGCCTTTCTACCCGCTAGAGAAGCACCCTCTTCGCCGCACCCTTTTCGTTGTTCTAGTTAAGGTAGTTAAGGTGACATTACCTTCCAGCATCATTTCCAGTCAACCCGTGAAATTGGTCTGCTGAATAGTAAGTACAGTCACTCACATTAAACGAATCTCGTTTCCGATTCCCCATCTCGATTTTTCCAATGTCTATTAATAACGAACAAACACATGGTTTTATTTGAGTTAACTGCAATGATTAATTGAGATATTTAGTAGTTCATATGAAGAATCATAGCACCTAAGTATACTGATAGGTATTTCATAACAGTCAGGTAGTTTAAGCTACATACATCGTTTAAGGGAAGTCATTAACCTCAGTCACAGCCACGGGCTGGGTTTGGCTTTATTTTTTCAGATCCAAAAGAAAACAAATTCTGTTGTGTTTAGCACACGTGCACATAAATAAATAATTTGTAGAGTTCATTGTTTTCATAATAGAAATATTTGCCGCAGGCCAAATGAACATATCATATGCTTGATCACAGTCAGGTTAAAACTGTTTTACAGAACATAGACCCAGGTGTAGCATTGAACTTGAAATATCTCATCCGGAACTAGTTAGCATTTAGGAGTGATTAAATAATATTTGGCGTGCCAGGTCCGCTACTTTCTATTGTCTACTTTTATCTCCTATACTACACCTTACTTGGTTGATAGATATCTTTGGGAGTGATGTCTCTAGAAAGTTGAACTCATCATTCAACAGTCAGTTTAACGACCCTTACAACAAAGTAGGCAACGTGTACGGAATAATTAATATATAAAGATTAGGGAGATACTTGGGAGATTGCACATATGAATAGTCCCCCTAGAAAAGCTAGACGTGTATACGAAGGAAGTGAAAAACCAACGAGTTCTTATCAGACTCGATCACAAATCCCCAGAACCAGTCAATTGTATCCTTCTCTACCAGACCCTACAGTTTTCAAGAGAAAACCCCGGAAGAAACGGTCGGTATTTGGACGTGCAGCAGATGCTGTTCAGGTTCATTGGCATCCGTATAGTCGATAGTCCTAGTAGAGTGGAACTACCGTTTGTTGATCCACACGATATTCGAAGCCACCCTCTACGGGATCCCAATGCAATACCTAACTTATTGGTAACGAATCCTTCTTCCACACCACCAATAGAACCAATTCGCACACCACCAAGTCTCTATTCATCCCCTACATCTCTTCTTTCAGACACATTTGAAGACGCTTTGGAAACCCCTATACAACCTGAAGGTGCATGGGATAAATACCTGCAAAAACAAGTGAGACCCGACATAGGCCAGGCATATTGTTATCAACTCAACCTCGACGAATACTTCCACTACAGCCAATACATTTGGATATCGGACAATTTTTACAATCAGCCCCTCCAATATCACCAAGTTCCCCCGCCCCTCTCTACGGACCATTAAATACCCTTACTATTTCCAAACAAACTGAATTTACATTCCCTCAACCTACGTTCACCTTCCGGCCCCCCCCCCACTTCAGTTACTTTTAGTCCTTTAGGGAATTTAGATCAGCAACCACATCCCTTATAAAGCCTTGAGGAAAGAAAAATTAAGAATTTGGCTCTTGAATTATTAATTAGTGACAAACCTGTTTCTAGTGTAAAACCCCGAGTAACCACGGCCCCCACACCAACAAACAAACCTTCAACTCCTTCGCCTTTCCCCCCAACTCCACCGCCACCACCTCCACAGATCCCGTTAAAAACTAAAACTTGGAAAATACCCACAGTTCCGAAGAGGACAACCTCAACATTCATGTCAATTTATCTGCCCCCAATAGCAAATGTCATTTTTGATGGATCCTCACTTACGGAGGACTTTCTTCGTCGTTACAATTCGTTGGCTACACAACACGGATGGACCCCTGAGCTCAAAACAACCAATCTTGTAAACCACCTTACCTCTGCCGCAGCTACTTTTTACAGCAATTACCGAGTTCAGTAGGCAGCTATTCAAGAAAAAACAGATGAAACCGTAGTGCTAACATGGAATAACTTAGTGATAGTGACTTCTGACATTCTCGCTCCAAAGAAAAAGCATTTTATTGCTATGAGATCGTATCATGTTTTTATTGTTTTTATAACTGCATTTTTTACTATGAGATCGTATCATGTTTTTATTACTGCATTTTTTAAAAATTACACAATCGATTCAATTTTATTGTTTTAAAATCATATTAAAAATAAGATG
>JAQGBQ010000809.1:0-16141 GCA_034698485.1 Vertagopus arboreus
TCAATATCTCAAAATCATAAAAATTGTATATTTAAATTCGCCTTAAAACTACATTACTATTAAATGGTATACGATTTATTTCTACTTAACTTTGCTAATTGGTTCTTAACCACTATATTAAATTGATATTGAGAGGGAATACTTGTTTAGTTCCACTATTGTGGGAGTTTGGCGTAGCGTATGAAGTTTTTGTCGGTTTTGTAGAAACCAAAGTAACTAAAGAAAATACAGTAAAAGTCATTACAGATTTGAGTTATGTCTGTGGAGCTTGTAATGAAAGAAATATAATAACAGTTCACAAAATATCCGACATATTAGTTGAAACTTTTAAACAAAAATCGACCAATGTTACCAGTGGGGGGTTAAATTATTTTTGGCAGCCATACCACGGTGTGGTAGACGATTCCATGGTCCCGGTCCTAGCGCATACGATGACGTTGCTAGAAATAGCGACTTTAAATGACAAGACTTTATTAGATATGTTGATCGTCCAAATGCTTTTCAAAGTTGGAGCAAAAATACTAAATCACACCGAGTTTTATGAGAATGAACGACAATGGAATGGTTATCAATCGTTCTACCCAGAGCTGATTATGCGGAATAATCAGTTAATTCGACATAAAAATTATATATTCGACGTAACAACTTATAGTCACAATTTCATAACTTGTCACGGTACTTCTGAAGCACTACATTTTGGGGCTTATCTTACCCCTTTTGACAGTGGTAGTTGGTTATCCATTGCAATGACATTGTTGACTGCTCCAATGGTAGTTGCAATTATTCTAAAGCTGGTAGATGGAGTTCCGGTTTTCGACACTTATTTTGCTATTCTTTATGCATTTATTTGCTCCCTTCTGGGCCAGGTTCAACGTCAGTACGAAGACAAAATTAAGTCAAATCATTTTAAAATGTTGTTCCGGGTAACAATTGGATTGTTTCTTTTAATTAGTATTGTTCTTGTAAATGGCTACGTTGGTTTAGTAACCACAAATCTTACAGCTCCTTTGCCAATGCTAACAAAATGGAAAACCTTTAAAGACATTGCAGCTGTCAATTCAATTGTTCTCTCGAAAGCCGATGATAAACATGGTTTTAAAAAAGTTGTACAAAAATTACGTAAGAAAAAATTGGAAAAATACCCAGGGTGGTCAGACTTTGGTACAACAATACTTTATATCATAAATTATGTTGCGATGAATACAATCTCTCTTTATGAAACGCATTGCAAAATTTTTAATCTAATTGAAACATTTCCTTACGATCTTGTGGATGTCGCTGAAGAACTCGCAGCCGGTAATTGTCAAAACCTAAAGTTTTGGGTTGTTTCTAGCACTAAAATTGATCAAGTTTTAATTCAGTTGAAGTATTTTAAACCGAAAGTTCCTTTCTACAAAGGAACTGACCAATTCGTGACAATGGTTGATCGATTACAAATGACAATAAATGGTGGGGTTGAATTGCCAAAAAAGTTGAGCAAAATTACTGGTGCTTCGGGCATCTATCATTTTTTAAAGCGATTGTTGGCAGAAAAAAGTAATATTCAGTTAGGAAAGCAAGAAGTGCAGCTTACTACGCAATGGAAACCACAAAGCTTGAGTTCAAATTTTGTGGTTGTACTCTATTTACTTTTAGTTCTTCTTTCATTTGCAAGTTGTGGTTTATTATTAGAAATTGCTTTTAAAATTGTTTTTAAACATATATACTTGTTAACACTGATTGCTTATGTTGTTATGTTACTCATTTACCAAGCATTCAATTTCTGTCGACGAGATTTAAGGCATCGGTAAGTTTTTTGAAGGAAATTTCTAGTACAACTCTGTGTTGGAAGTAACCCAAAAATAAACCTTTTTAATAATAAATTAAAATTATGTAAAGATTAAAATTGACGTGCGAATAAAATGGTGTACTGAATTTGATTAATAACAATCATATGTCTATATTTTATTCAATATGCTGAAGTAGAGATGGAACTTAATAGTCTTGTATTATATTTACAGTTTCCGGGCATTTAAATTAATAAACACATCTGGGCATCTCTTGGAGCTGGATTTTTGGAGTTTAAAAAAAAAAAATCATATAGTTTTAATATTTTTGATGTGTGCAATTTACAAATTTTTGTTTCAGGCGGTTTCAAATAATCTATCCACATGCTTTTAGACTAAATAAAAATTGTGCTTATTTAATAACCAAAATTCCATGAGTCAGACCATTGAAGTATAAGCAATAAAAAGCACCAATCATTGTAAAAACTCTATAGTCCGCTAAAAAAATTAAGAGCAACATTTTAGTTTTATATAAAACATTCTTCGTTTTAAAAACTAGATATATAAGCCAATCGTCTTAAACCATTCATTTCTGTCAATATAAAGTTTATTCAAAACAGGTTCGGTCTAACTCAACCGCGTTCTACTGTAATGAAAAATTATAATATATTCTAAGCGATTTTAATTATATAAATGTATTTTTTCTTATTTCATAGTAGATTTAAGCTTAAATAACGATATACTATAAGTAAGTGTGCAAGCTTTCTACATGAACATAGGATGGACATATAAAACAATCCAATTACCAACCAACCAGCTCATACAATTTAATAACTATTCTTTAACTAAAAACTTAAACCTTAAGTATTGTTTTGTCTTGTCATAGATGCCATACTTTACTAACAAGTATTTCAACGTGCTCAGTAAATTCATTTTTAAAACACTCAAAATGTCGAAATTCAGATTTTACAGTTGGAACTACTTTTTTGCCATATTTTGCTACGTAGTTAATCGAATCAATGTGGAAGGCACAGTGATGAAACGAGGTAAGAAATTTCTAGATGAAATTGAAAGTCGATTCACTTTTTAATATTTCAAAGTTTGCTTTCAGCCACTGTTTTTTTCTCATTCCTCAAACTAATAAAAAAAATCAATATTCATTCTTAGATTTGGAAATACCACCGAAACCAGTGACTCTAGTGTACATAATTAACACCTGTTTTGGCAAATCTTCTGTCAGTATTTTGTCATTTGAACTATCAGATTACTTTCCAGATTCCTCCGAAAGCCAATTTTTGAAACTTACGATTACCCTTCACACATTTGAAGTTGTACAAAAAAATCTGTCACAAAGAAAAATTCCGAAAGCACTGCGAAAATATGTTTTTGATCAAACATTCATCATAATTCTGACCGATAGACCTTTAAATCCTGAATTTAAAACCATAGAACAAAAATCAAAATAGACTTTTATATCGCCTTTTAATTTATTTAACCTTGACCTTTGCCCTAGAGCAAAAAGAAAAAACAGCACACCAGTAGTTTGAATAGATACACAATATGCAAAAAACCGCCTTTCTAAATTTTGATTCTAGCTCACGGGATATTATAAAAACCAGTCGGAAAATCGGATTATTTTTAGCAAAGAGATCTATATCTATATATATAATATCCCATCGTGACTCTGTGATCCATGCATGACAAGCGCAGTAGGAGTTTGCGTTGCCACTCAGCGCAGTTGTTGGAACTTCCAGACAACCAGTCGACTTTTTCTAAACCTCATATACTTTTAAACTTTGAGGCAACCGGTCCATTTTTTTCTAAACCTCCCGCACTATATCAACAAAATTTAAATTGGTTTTACAATGCTCAACAAGAGACCTGGAACAAACACGAGAAACATAACAGAAGCATGGCCAGCTAATTTTAATTCTCAGCATGAAACACGGCATGAGCATGCCATGCTGGCTTTAAAGTTGGTTTTGATCCATGAAAATTTTCGGCATGAGCTTGGCACCAGAACGACACGCACGGCGTGCTGGCTTTTAATTTGGTGTGATCTATCAAACTTAATTTGGTTTTTTCTATGGCGCAAGAGATAAACGTGGTGATCTCCAGGCTACTTGGAGCCGGGTTAAATTCTTGACTGTAATATTATTCCAGATTTTTATGTCTGTCTGGTACGTATCTACTCCGGCCCCGAAATCCGATTTTAAAAACCAATACGGCGTTGTCAATCAGAGCTTCCGGGTCAGATTGTAGGCTACTTTTGGTGACCCTGGGTCAAAGGTCAAAGGGGGTTCTCAGGGGTCACCCCCTCTGAAATTCCACTTTATACGTCAAATAATATAGTGTTGGAACCGGACTAACCCCCTCAGTCCAACCCGTTACTGCATATGACTCTGTGACATCTGGGTCACGAGATATGACCCCAAAAGTTACCAAATTGACCCGATGATTGTAAAACGACACCCAATATGAAACAAGTGTTGAAAAATGATTACGTAATTGTTGAAAATTATTACGTAATTGGTACAAAAAAATATTAGGCAGTTGCTAAAAAAGATATTAAATCATTGTTAAAAATTATTTCGTGTTATCAATAAACAAGAAATCTGTTAATTGTTTTAGATGTTCCCAAGAACTAAGTTTCTACAGTACAAATTTCAGGTTTCTGGAAATTTTTAAAAGAACCCATGGGGGTTGCCCCAGAGAGTCACACAGGTAAAGTATTTGTAAATCGAAATTTCAGCTGGATTTTCAGAGCTCAAATGCTATCTTTGTGCTAGACTGCAAGGTTCTGGGCAGCTGTTAGTGTTTTTACAATTTTAAAATTGTATAAAAATAGAAATCAACTCTACTTTTACCACCGGTAAACTGATTATGCTCACTTTCGAACTTAAATTCGATTTTGACCCAAGGAACGTGTTTGTAAGATTTGAGATTTTTTGTGACAACCTGGGGGGGCCAGACTTATTTTGTTTGACCGAATATATCGCAAAAGGTTTGTACTGTAACACATGGGTTAAGGTGATTATATTGATCCAGACAAAAATTAAAGGATACATCTAAAACATAAAAGGTGAAAGTTGCAAAATGCATTATTCAATTTGGCAGTTATTACTTCTTTAGCCTTAGAAGGGCTAGTTTGTTTATAAAATAAAATTAACCCTTGTGAACTGAGAATTGGTTTCTATATAGCCTCTTGGGGAGTTTCAAAACATTTATTTGGATCTCCATTTTGATTTAAAGCATGTCCAACTATACCGGGTCACTAAATTTAGAGCAAAATTGCGCATTGGCAAAAAACTTTTGCGACTGAAACTTGTTTTTATTTAAAAGAGGAGAGATTAAAGAACATTTTCCAAAAAACCGTTCATCAAAAAAAAATTCCTGTCGAAATGGCACACAAATGAAATGAGAGGTTTGCATATGCAATTATTCACTAGTACAAAAAAGTGGCCGTGATGAGTAAGAAAGAAACAGATCACCACTGCAATTCGCTTGGCAAACACAAAAAAACTATTTATCGTATAATTACAATATACGAGAAATCCGATGAGAGTAATTTTAAATTTCTAAGTGGCCGTCTAGTGTCCAAAACCCCTCAGGAAAAGTTAACAAAGTCGAAACACAATTCAGAAAGAGTCCTTCCGCTTTCGGTCTTAGCGTGGTCACCAATCTGAGAATTCAAAGGTCAATGGTGTCGGAAATCAAAGTTAAGAAGTTTGGCATCAAGGCCAGGACAAAAAAAGTGTTCCTAAATACATCAAAAATCAAAATAAGGGAACTAAGTGGCGACTAGAAAACAATTACAAAAACTACCTTTCAGACAAAAATCTGCATTTGTGGCAAAATGTAATAATCCATCTAATGTACTACAGGCTGGTTGATTTAAAACTCTTTGGCCAGATTACAAATCAGGATACTGAAGACGATCAGAATCACCAAAAAATTTGAATGTATTCAAAAAATAATATGTAAAATCTCGAAAGATGTATGGGCAAAAGTGGGAAAACGCTGTTTTGTCCACGCCTGAAAAATGCGTATAGCAATCAAATACAAAAGGGTCAGGGAGGAAATGACTAACATTTCTAAAAATCAAAAACATTAAGCTTGTAAATAAAAAAAAATTCGATAAAATATATCTCCACGTTTTTGAAATATACTCATCTACATTATTGACCCGGTATACCCGGACATGCTTTATTTAAAGATTTAAGTTAATAAAATTTTATGTTTGGATAATTTAGGTAATTTTTATAAGCATACAATTTTTTTTAACAAGTGCAAATTTTAAAATTAAAATAAACATGTTCAAAAAAACGAAGATTCAAACATTCAAGTCCAGAAAATATTCTTTAATATAAAATATCCTTAATACTTTGAATCATTGCTTTCACAAATTGCACAAAATTCTTTGTGAATTATTTACAACAAAAAAAACTCTTGTAATTTAATTCAACCGGATTTTTTTTAAAAAAACGGTATAAAAACTTGTAGATTTACATAAAACAATCAGATATAATAATCCACGGTTTTAAATCCGTAGTATTCTATCATTAGCTTAATAATAAGATACAATGAAATATGTAGCTATGTTTAGAACTATTAAATGATCCAATATTTTGTTATTACTTAAAGATCACAAGTTGCTGTCACCTTAAGTTTAAACTATTTTTCAAAGCCTGTCATTATTTGAGTGACAGTGGATACTTGAAGAATTATTGAATAAAAATTACATAAAATATAATATTTAATAATTTAATAATCTTAAGGCTTGAAATTTAAACGTTGTATATCAAAGACTACAGTTAAAACCTTTTGATAAGATTATTTTTCTAAATAATACATTTTCATTTTATTCTCTTATTGAGTGAGCGGCTTCAAATCAATGAGAAAGTGTTCTTAATAAATAATTTAAGTAGATTTTAAATTTGCGAATCGAAATATTATTTCGATAACAAAGTATAATACAACTGTCCAATGTTACGTCTCTTAATAACAGTTATGAGTTGCTTAAATGTGTCAACCAACTAAAATAAAAATGTTTCACAATAATTGTCAATGTTTCGAGTATTCTTTGTATTTCAAACTAGAAGCATTATTTTAATGAATATTTAATAGACTTTTCAGGAGCTAAAGGTACCGAACTTAGCATTTTTTTTGAGTTTGTGATCACATACATATGACGAAAAATCATAGTTGTAGAATGTACAAATATTGAGCGAAAATGTCCAAAAGAATAGTAATATTTTTATTAATTTTCAATTGTGTACTAGGAAACCCTGCGATTCTTACATATGACAAAGAATCAATACAAAAACTATTCACCCTATTCAGAAACTGTCGACATAACGTTCTATTCCTGGATGAGTATGATGTGACTTTTGAAAAAATTCCTATACAATTAGCATCTAATTTAGCTCCGAATTTTTTATCCCATTCATGGGATCTGGGATTCTGGGAAATAAAAAATATTTGGGCTGAAAAGATAAGAAGTACAACATGTTCGACAAACTTTGTATTTTTCATGCAAAATCCTCTCGATGCCCTAAAAATAAGGATGCCAAATTACAAAGAAATAGACGTTAACAAAGGATATGACTGTCGCAGTTTCGAAGTAATTTATTGTGAATCAGAATACTTTAAAGGCTGGACCCGCCATGAATCATTTATTTTCATTCTGCCGTATCCAAAGTGCAATCCATGGTTTGCAAGTTGCATTGACAGACAATCTTATGGAATAAGTCTACCTTCTCACGTTTTTGTTGCGAATTTTCTCCATATTTCGTCAAGATCAACACTGGTTCCAACTTCTTTGTCCTATTTTTGTACAACCTGTCAACACAGTGAAACAATCAGCCCAACAGAGTACTATAAACACTTTGTTAGAGAGGAAGAGTGGTGCAGAAATTTAAAAATTGTTGCAGACTACAGAAATAAAAAATTTGTATGTCGCGAACAGTTTTCAAAATATTGCGTCCCGAATTTTGATCCCGAGAAATTGACCACGTACACAGATCAATTCGAACTCATTACTCACGTGAATAAATTCCCCAATTTATCTTTTCATTTGATGGAAGCAAAAACTGTGTTAAAATTATCCGAGGTTTCTAGCAAGGATTTTGACCCTTTGAATTTATTATATAAAGATTACACTCATCAGGTAGAGAACTTGTCATTATCTTTAGACTGTGAACAATTGCCAGGTGAAGATTGTTGGTCAATTTACAAAGATATTTTTACATTCGTAGAACTTGATACGGAAACAGATTCTGATGAAATAATGCAAACATTTAATCGTAAGTATGTTTTCCTAACCTGCTCAAGTTCTGTTCCCTCAAAAATTCAATTTGACCTTTACTTAAAACCGTTTGATAAGTATATTTGGATGTTAACGGGGTTATTAATGATACTTAATCTAGCTGTGATTTTTTGGCTGAGCAAATGGATCATAGCAGCTCAAGCTTTCTTTCCGTACGTCTCGGTTTTGTTAGAAGTGTCACCTAACATATCAAGTGACTTGTACAAAATCAAGCTATTTAAAATACTATTTATGGTTTGGATGTTATTCGGAATAATATTCAGTAATGGGTATAAAGGCCTGGTTACTAATTATGTTGTTGCACCTACGGGCAATAATCCACCAAAAACCTTTATAGAGTTGGTTGAGAATACCACCTTTCAAATCCATTCAATCATCGAGACTCCTTCCAAATGGGCAAGAATACCTTTCAGACATAATTCTTTTTTAGTTAATTTTACAAGTTTTGCCCCCTTCGAAACTTTGTTTGAGCTGGATTTGTGTAGTAAAATGGCTCTTCATATGAGATTGGACATTTGCAGAGGAATTTTGACATTAAAAATACACGGTTTCGAAAATATGTCCACAAGTGAAATAAATAAGATTGCATTGAAAAAAAGAATGGATGACTTTAAAGAAAACGATGAATGGAAAATAAATCCTAATCTTTTGACAAGGACCAAACTTGTGTCAAATGAGAGCTTTGACTATCAAGGGATTTTGAAGGAATTAGAAAACTGCGATAATTCAGCTTTTGTTGAAACACAGGAGGTTTTTGATAACTTCTTGACTCCAGTTCTTCCTCAAAGATCTGCAAAGAAAAATTTGATGTATTACAAATCTGAGGACACTTTTCTCGAAATTGCAAAACATATTCGTTATAGTCGTAATCTTAATCATGTTGTTGTTAGACGAATTAGAGGCTTTTTTGAATCCGGGATTTATAATTATTGGAGGAAACTATTGCTTTTTGCTAAAATTCTTCCACATATTTGGTTCAAAATTGAAACTGGCTTTGTTGCTCAAGAGTTCAAAAACTCGAATATTGTGAGCATATTTTATGCTTACATTTTTTTGGTTTGCTTTATCTTTGTAGTGTTTGTTCTGGAACTCGTATGCACAAATCCAATTGTTAGTCGTTTTTGTTATTGGTGTTTATTTAAATTGAATTTTTTTTATTGCTTTGAATTTTTAATCGAGAATTTAAAATATAAATTCTTACCATCAATTTGTTAAGGGTTAAAAAAGGGTAGATCGGATCGAAACTTAAATTTTGTAATGAATTGGTAAACTATTTAGCAAAAATAATTTCTCTATGTATTTTTAATCAACCTTTTCAGCTTTCAGGTTTTTTTTTAAATTAAGAATATTTCCACACTAAGACTTTAAAACTACACAAATGTTAGTCTTCGTTAAACGTAACATGATAATTCATTCAAATACCTTTCGAATTTGAATATTAGCATTGCAACAATTAGTACTGTAATATGAATTAGTTAGATTCCCATAAGCAATGTAATTGTTTTTATAATTAGATTGAATTAAAGCTGTACATTGAAGTGATTTTAACTGTATCATACAAATTAAATAATTATATCGACATTTAATACAAGACGCAAAATACATATATTTAGTTTACAATCATATGTAACTACTATTAAATATGACAACTATTATATTCTTAATTTAAAGATTATAACATTGTATATATACTATGTTTAATAATATTTTTATCTCAAGGTCACAAGTTGCGTATATATGTAAGTAAGGTAATTTATGATTAATAAAATTAGTTCAATTTCCAACCGAATACACGTAACACTTACGTTCTATTTACAGATTCAAGATTGTAAAACACAATTAAGTTTTATTCTCACTATGACTAAAATTATACAAAATATTTTTTTTAATTTGATTATTCACTTTAGCTTTATTCAACCAATAATATCTATATAAAATAAGCTGTAATAGACTTTTCTGATTACAAAATGAAATCCAATGACGCACTTTACTTATTTAGATTTTGCTTAAACATTTTTAGTTTTACAAATATTGTTTTTGTTGGTACAATAGAAGAAAAATCACTTTACAGTCTAATACAATAATTATTACAACCTGCAATATACATTTTAAGCATTTATTAATAAGTTACACAAATTCCATTAAAAAAAACCACGTTGCAAAATGTTTAATTAGGAATAGAAATGTTAATTCCAAAAGAAAATTTAATTTTACACAGTCCAGATCATCCCAGATTTATAAAGCTTCAATTTTGTAATATAATTGAAAGAATCTGAATATTCTCTGGCACATAAATCATAAAAAATCCGTTTGAACTCTCCAAATTCCGGGTGGTCTCTATTAACTGATTTTTTGGAAATACAAACCTGCTTCAAAGTCCCATGGTTCTTAATAGCTAAGAGAGAATAGACGTTAAATCCATATCGACCTGAACATCCTGCGTAATCAACAGTTAAATAAACTAAGCAAGAAGGTGTATGCAAATATGTCGCAAGATCTTGAGAAGGAATTAAAAAGCATTGTGTACTTAATGATTGAATATTTCCTGGCAAAAAGGATAAATTGTTAATCTCAACTTCGCTAGTATTTTTGCAACATAACTTTAATTCCATAAGATTGGCACAATTTCCAAACATTGACATGTCAAACCGCCCTATTTCTCCTACTCTTACTCCGTCAATTTTAATATCTGTGATATGGATTTTCCTTAAAGTTTCAAAATTATTTGAACATATTGTTGCACACAATGTATTAGAAATAGCAAAGTTCTTGTAATGATTATCATCACGGCAAAAAATGATGTCAATGAGTTTGGATCGGCTTGAAAGTAAGCGTTTCCAAGTATTATTCAATGTGCCACCGTAGACCGAAAATGTTTCTAAAGAAGAACAATTTAAGATCATAGGTGATTCATCTAACGGAGGTAGTCTAGGGAAGGAAATAAAATTATAATCATCATCTTGTAAGCTTGTCATAAACGAAAAATGTTTTAAATTCTTTCCGTTATGACCCATAAAAGTAATAAGTGCGGACAAAATTCTGTAACCAGTAGCCTGACTTGGAAATCCTTCCCAATTGATTGCTAATGACTTCAACTTGGGCATTCTGCTGGACATTAATCGTTCATACAGATTGCCCTCGGCTAACTCGTCATAAAGACAAATTAATATGTCTAAGGCAATGAGTTCTGGGAAGTTTAGATCAATTTGATGATCCAAACTTCTCCAAAATTCATCTTGTGAGGGCAAATCTATTAACCTAATGTAAATTGATTTGAGATTCTTTGATCTCAACAAAATGTGAACGATTTCGCCTGAAGTTTTAGAAACGATAATTGACAATTGCGAAAGGGGATCTGGGTACTTTAGCAAGATGTCCGTAGGTCGGTTTGGCACTGGAGTTTTGAAGCAATCATGAATTGAAAGTTTTTTGATACGGAGGTCCAACATCATATTCAAATAGGGACACTTTTCGTCTAGACGGATTGACCAGCCTTCAAACAGATTTATCACTTTGTGGTTGAAGTCCTTGTTGACGAATCTTAGATTAAGTGCCTCTTTTTGGGTCAGTTTATTTAGAATTAATCTCCATATCTGTAACAAAAAAATCCAGAAATACCAGTTTATTATTTATTTATGAAAATTAGAGACAAATTATTGCTTTTAAAAGGTTTCACCATGTTTTCAAAAAAATCAGGTATGAGGGAAAACAGATTTCAATTTTTAATGACGGAGATGGATAAACGACAAACCTAATTTTAAGATTAAGATTTATAATACTTTACAAACTTTAATACTGATTCAGAACTAATATCTGCATGAATTAAACTAAAACAAGTGTTATTTCTAAAGGCAAAGTAACTTTTTCTTGTGAAACTTTAATGGGAGTTCGCAAACCACGGTGGAGAAACTGCAATTTGCTTAATTTTTTCATTATTTTTTAATCATTAAATTTTGTTTAGAGTGACTGTATACATGGGTTGATATTAATGATTTGATCAAAGATTACACTGGCTCGGGCTATTTAAATTTCTGCACTGTTTATTTTTTTAAAATCTAAAATACCTCGGAGTTCAGTTGGATTAGACAACTGCTGGTGTGGAGAAGGTGTAAACGAAGGGACCTTCTCGGGACAAATTCTGAATCCATTCTTGAACGGTCCCGTTTACCGATGAACGTTCTATATCAATGTAATCAAACAAACATGTAATTGTAATGTAATGTAATGTAAAAATGTCACGTAAATAACACAAATAAATAATTCAATAATCATTGCTTATTTAACTCAACTACGATTTTAATTTAATTTTCTATTTGTTAATTCAAAATATACTCACTTCAAAGAACTGCTTGCTGTTTCCTAGAGGTTTTAGATGGTTGGGATGTAATTGCAAATTTATTTGAAATGTTTTTGTTGCGTTTTTAGTATTTTAATTTTAAACCCTTATCTGCAAATAAAAAAAACTTTAAAAATTAGGTGTTTTTTAAAAATATTTGATGTAACAAAGATTTTTATTTATAAGAAAGAAACCGTTTTTTTCTGTTATTCGTACCTCTACTTTATTTATTTTTATTAAAATATCAAGAATTAGACAAAAGGCGATAAGAATTTAATTCGGGGTTTTTAATCACTCAGTTTTAAGCCACATTCTCCTTTAAATTTTTTTCAATTTAAAAAAAAATATGAATCCATTGCGAAAACCAAAAAGATGTTTTTAAATTTAGAAACTTTTCTATTAATAATTTTTATACTGGTTTAAATTACGTGAAGAACAAATTAACAGAAATTTGGAACATTTTTAATTTTATCTGACAATGACTGAATGAATTTTTTTTTTAAATTTTATTATTATTCTGCACGTTATAGATTTGTTATTACTGTTACCTACTGAAGAACTTACAAATAAATGGTACAGAATAAGAACAAGTTTTTATTTTCATGACGATTGTACTTGTAAGGTCGTGAGTATTTTGATAAGATAATGAACTTGTAGATTTATAAAGGTAAGTTGCGATAATCTCATTTATAAATACTAGGAGCAATATTGACCAAATTAAGCTGGAACTGGTTTGATTTGATTTTTTTTTAATTCGACAGATACATACGTACATATTATTTTGTTTACACTTGATGTATAAGCTCTTGTTTATTTATAATACGTATGTTTTTAGATCTATTTGCAGAAAAGTTTGCACAGTTTGCAAATTTATTTTATTAGAAGTACTGAATAAAAATAAGTTTTTTGCATGAATGTTATACTTGTTTGATAACCTTATGAACTTGTAGGAATAAAGTCCAAAATCATTTTTAAACTGTCATTCTCACTGATAAAGCCTTTATGTATAAATGTAACAAAATATGTACGTAATTTGGAAAAGGTAGCAGATACATATCACAAATAATTAGATAATCAATTCTATGGATTTACGTCAACTAACAGTTCACTTTCAATGTTGATTCAAAATATGCTCACTTCAAAGAACTGATTACAGCCTCCTAGATGTTTTAGACAGTAACTTGGCTGTAATTGCAAACTGATTTAAGATGAATTCAATACGTCCTTCAGTATTTTAATTTTGAACCCGTGTCTGCATCAATAACTGGAATCAGCTAGACAAGCGTATTTATTCAAAAAATTAGGTAAAGAGTTATAACGATTTTACAATGTGAGATTAAATAACACATATAAATCACTTAAATTTTGCTTAAATTTATTTTTAGTTTTTTAAATACAATTGGTAGTAAAGAACAGCATTAAAAAAGCTTCACAACTTAATACAATAATAAATGTAATCAGATTATTAATAGTAATATGTTCTTTCATAAATAATAAATATCTCTAAATCGTAATAAACTTTTCAAACACAATTGGGGTTTTCGAAGAATAGGGGGAAAAAATATTTTACAATCTAATACAATAGTTATTACAATTAGGTTATAAAAAATTATTTTACTCTTTATATTCATTGCCATTCCATAATTATATTAATCAGACACCAAACAATTAATTTTTAAACCATCTTGCAAAACTTGTAGGTTTAATAAGACAGTAGTAATAATAAGTTCGCAACAAATCAACATTTTAAAATAAAAGTTCCAAAGAAGAACAAGATATGTATTTTACAATGTAGGTCTTAAAATTTAAAAAAAAGTACTAATCAAACAGCCTGTGAATACTGAATTCAACATCTTGTATAAAAATGTTAGTAAGTTTTTTATCAATACTTTTTTAATAATCATTTTTAAGGTACATTTGCGCCGTTTATTTGTAGGCGCCGGCCCTGTCTCTCCCCTTTTTTAGTAAGGGCCAAGGGCCCCTGAATCTAATTCAAAACATATTTGAAAGAAATTCTACGCCTATTTCCACTCAAATCAGACAAAAGCTCCTTGACTTTTGCAAATTGTGACTCATCTTTGTTAATAGAGTGATTTATAATATCAACCATTTTTAATGACTTGTGGTCTTCAATAGCTTTTAAAGCAGAAAGATTTAATCCATATTGACCGGAACAACCGGCATAATTTAGATTTAAATTAAATAAGGAAGACGGCTTCTGCAAATAGCCTGAAAGATCTTGTGAAAAAATTAAAAACCTATGTATACTTATCAATTGAACATTTTCTGGTAAAGTTGATAAGTTATAAATCTCAATTTCGCCCCTAGTCTCATTGCCGTATAAACTAAGTTCTTCAAGATTGACACAATTTACAAACATTGCCATGTCAAATCGTCCCTTTTCTCCTTCTCTAACTCCGTCAACTGCAATACCAGCTAAATCGACTTTTTTTAGAGTTTCAAAATTTTTTGCACATATTTTGGCGCACAATGTACTCGAGAAAGTTAAATATTCGACATTATCATAGACATTAAAGTCAAATTGGACTTCAATCAATTTTGACTGAATTTCAAGCAAGCGTTTTAAAGTTTCATGCAATACGCCAGAGGAGACCGCAAATGTCTCCAAATTAGAACAGTTTTGGATCATAAGTGATTCATCTAAAAGAGGCAACCTTGAGAACAACATGTTGTTAATTTCATAATGACTTAAGAATGCATTAAAAAAGAAATGTTTTAAATTTTGTCCGTTATGACGCATGCATGTAGTTAGTGTCGAAAAAATTCTACAATCAGCTGCCTGTCTTATTTCTCCTCCCCAATCGAACTGAATTGACTTCAACTTGGGCATTCTGCCGTGTGCCACGAGCCGTTCATAAATGTTGTCATTGGGTAATATATCGCACCCAAATAAATCTATTTCCAACGAAACAAGTTCTGGGAAGTAGTAACTTGTTTGAGAATCTCTCCAAAATTGATCTTGTGTTTTCGCATGAATAAAGCGAATGCAAATTGATTTAAGATTTTTATATGTAGATAAAGTATTTAGAACTTCGCCCGAGGCTCCATAAGAAACTGTTAATTTTTAAAGGAGATCTGGGTATTTCAATAAGATACCGTTTGGTCGATTGGGTACTGGAGTTTTGAAGGGATTGTAAGACGAAACTCCTGTGATACGGAGGTCCAAGATCATATCCAAATAGGGACACTTTTCATCTAGAGAAATATTCCATCCTTCGTACAGATTAATAACTTTGTTATTAAAGTCCTTGTTGACGAATCTTTGATCTCGTGCCTCTTTTTGGGTCAGTTTATTTAGAATTAATCTCCAGATCTGAAAAAAATCAATAAGCAGCCATTAATTATGTATATATAAGTTAGAGCAAAATTGTAGCTTTTAAAAAGATTGCAAAGTAGCTGCAGAACCCACAGAAGAATTTCACTTATATGAGGGGAAACAGGTTCTAATTTTTTTTGAGGGGGATAAAACAAAAGAAGTATCCTTAAAAACTCATTTTAGGATGGAAATTTTAGAAGAATTTAGAAACTTTAATACCGGTGTGATCTTTAATCTAACTGTACTAATTTAAATAAGCAAAAAGAAAGAAATCAAGAGCTAGTGTATAGTGAAAGAGTGATAGGAAATGAGACTCCTATGGATCTAAACTCACTCTTTCTGAAGTACCAATTCTCAAATGATATGCACAACTA